>JAVQJX010057078.1:0-11761 GCA_036025115.1 Ambassis agassizii
CTGTAAACATGTTGATTTCTGCTGGAAACACGTTGGACATTTTAACATGGGAGTCTATGAGGACTGACTCACTTTTGGAGCCAGACCCTAGAGGCTGCAGGGGGAACTACAAGTTTGAATACTTCAGCATTAGCTGCTGATTGTAATGATTCTTTTTTTTATAAAGGCACTATTATAAAAATGTCTGCAATCTGCTTTTAACCTGTTTAAACTGCAACATTACACCTGATTTCCTAAAATAAATGAAGCACAGATACCCAAAAAAAATCTTATTTACTGCACACCTGGGTGCTAACAGCATGTTTAAGTACATTTTTTTTCTCAGTCTGGTGTCACATTTATGTCAAGCTTTTGACAAAAATTCAAATAAACTTTCATAAAAGTACACCAAGGACACGTCTGTTTGGGCCTTAAGAGAGCACTTATAAAGAGTTACAGTATTTTGAAGCCAAAAAAGCTTCATTGTAGGCATTTTATCAAACTTACAGGATTGAAGCCAAACACAATTTATGACTAACAACCGTCCATATAAGTGTTAAAGAAGACTTAAGTGCCTCCCTTAGGTATTGAGCCATTTTTCTGAAGTCATGAACTGTGGAAGACCCATAATCAGGTTCCATCAAGTGTCCGGTGCGGTGCTGGTGCTGTCTATTTTATGAACTGTAGTTGTACAGTTAGGATCATAATGACACGTTGGGCTGCTGGTGGCTTTATGGAATGTTTGTGAACCGGTCTTCATATTTGTGGATTTTATGTTTTTTTTTGTTTGAACTTTTTCTGCACTCACACGCCCAAAAGAGGCTCCATGTACAGTACAGCTGCTCCCACATCAACTGATAAAAACAATGAGCAGTATTGTTAGAGTTTTACAGACATGCAAATTACTGAGGAAAAGCCAAGTATGTAAATGATCAACTGCAGGCATGCTAAAGATTTAATTATTCATTGATGTATTGGAAGTTTCTGTCACTTTGAGCTCCATGTTTTGGTTTCTGACATCAATCTAGTGGCTTCATAAAGAGAGTTTGTAAACACCACAAAAAAGGGTGAAGTTAATGGTAGATTAGTGTAGATATGAGCATATTTTAATCTTTAAGGGGTTCAGATCAGCTGTAGGACTCTTATTTTTATTTTGAAATTTCATGACGCCCATAGAAATCTGAGGAGCAGCTGCGACGCCATCTTGGCAGCACCTGAACTCCCAGTTAATCCAAATATGGTCATGGAGTGCAACCAGCTACATTATATATGGTGATAAAAAAAACTGTTTTTGTACCAGGCTGTAAACATGTTTATTTCTGCTATAAAGTTGAACATTTTATAGCGATTGACTCACTTTTTGGAGCCTCAAGTGGTCACTCAAAGAACTGCATGCTGGGTCTTGTAGTTAAACTACTCGGTTAAGCCTAAGCATTAACATCCACCCCACAGATGCCCTGACGTAGCCCTTCCAACTTCTCCGTCATCTAGAGCAGGGGCGAGTTTATTTCACTGTTTCACTATTTTACTTCCTGTTTCAGTGAACAATGGAGACCAAGAGACAGAGAGCATATGTAGCATTTCTACGGCTACCAAGCCAACCAATCACAGGGTTGCGGATGTCTCAACGGGTAGTTGGGAGGAGCATGTCAGACCTGTACGTAGGGCCTGGCGTAGAAATCTGGGCTACATTATGGAGAAGTATAAATCAGGCTTCAGGGCTAGGAATTTTTTTTATCAACCAAGTCATCAATCAAAATTATTTCCCAATAATAAACCACCATTTTCTTGCCATATCACACGTCATACTACACTTTTTGATATTTTCATGTGACCAGAAGAGGGCACTGTTTTATATATAGCCTCTTTACCTGACCTAGCATTATGAACAATGACCCATTTCACTAAGAGAACTCACAAAGTTACAGAGTTTTCCAGAGCAAACATACATACATACGGATCCTGGCAGGGATTCTTACATCCACAGGCTCTGCTCTGAAGTCTCACGTCTACATATGGTCATATTTGGGATGAGCTCACTTGTATATTTTCCAGATATCTGGGCGCATGGTTTAGTTCAAACTGTCAGAGCAGCTGTCTGCCGTTGTAATTTATATTCATCAGAATATTACCTCTTATTGAGGCTGCCTCTCGGTGCTGCCATTAAGATTGCCTCCTTCATAGTCCAGCTGGCACAGGATCATGTTGTTCTTGAGGAAAAACTTGTCTCCCACGCAAAATCTGCAGAAGGGAAATAAAAATATGGAACTGGGTCTTGGTTCATGCTGAAGCTGAAGTGAATCATGTGGTCCCAGAGGAGCATTTCAGGCATATTTTCAGCACACATCTATGATAATCAGGAAAAATTAATCTTGCACGATTGCTGTCTGATTAAGTGATGTCTCTCCACTCACTCTCCTCTCACTGTGCAGTGGATTTCATCACATTGTGATTACAGTGCATTGCTAATATGCTCATAATGACCGGTGTCCTCACTGGTGCACCTCCCAGATAAGTCAACTGAATTTGATCTCCCTGCCTAATTGCTCCCCTAATCTTACCTCTGGCGGCAGAGCTGACAGGCAAAGCAGTCTAAATGGTAGACGTTGTCTCTGGCTCTCATCACCATCTCAAAGGCAGGGATCAGTTTACTGCAGGCTGCACAATTCCCTGTCACCCCAAAGAGCCTGCAGAGAGGGGAGAGAAGAGCGACAGGCAGGCCGGTGACGCCGATCACATTAGATACATTACAGCTGGAGAGGAAAAACATTTTTTTAAAGGAAGGACAAGCTCTTTTCTTTAAAAAAAAAAGAATAGCCCAGTTTCTCATGCACCATTTAAATAATCACCTCACAATTACTGTTTTATTGTAGTGAGGTGCACTGAAAGATTATTGATGGCTGCTAATGCAGAGCTGCTCTCATCATATTATATACAAGTGCAGCCAAGTGTGAAAAACCATTCAAATCAGCCCTCTAATTGTAATTATGGATAGATGATAGGATGAGCATCTCATAATGGTAACTGCAGCCCTGTCATTAAACTACAGCTGAAAGTAACCATTAAGTTTATTATCTAGCGACGTGTCGATTCGACGGTCCAAAACCTGAAGTTTCATTGTCAGTCTGGAGGGTTTCATGTTTTCATTTTGTGACTGAAATGATTTATTAGAGTTACTGCAGCCAAAATGAATAAAGACTATTCTGTCAGTGACTCCTTTTTGCCCTGATAATAACATTTTGCATGTTGTTTATATGGTGGTTTTTATGACAAATGCAAACAAAAGACAATGCAAATGTTTCCAGAGGGACCCCAAAAAGTGACGGACCCTGACTGTGAAACACATGTTGTTGTTGTAATGCTTTGAATTATTGACATTTTGTACTTATCAGTGTTGTCAAAAAATGATCTAAAATATGTGGGGGTTTTTTTAACCTTATTTTAAAGTTTAAACAACCTAGCAGATTGTCACACTTTTTGGGGTCCCCCTAGAAACATCACTTGTCATTTTATTTTCCTTTACATATGCTCAGAATATAAAATATAAAATGTTTTTATGATTTGGTTGAATACATTTGCTGATAGAAAGAAGAAAAAAAATGGAGATTAACTCATAGGAAAATGTCAGATCATATGGAAAATGTCACTTTTAAAAAAACTTTTTATTTTAATTACTTTTATCTTTAAACTCCCAAACTTAGCTGCAGATGGCTTCACCTCTCATTCACCTCTAACAGAGTGAACAAAGACTCTGACACACATGAACACAAGTGGCTACCACTTATCTCCATGTTCTGTTCTGTTTCTGGAAAAACGCTGAGCATGTGTATCCCACAGCCTCTGACAACGTCATCAAACGAGTGACCAACGCGGGAACAAAAGCGATTCCTAATTAACAGAATGTTCTGATCTAACGAGCCTGAGTCCTTCGCAGGCACCTGGTGGGGTTTTTTCTTTCTTTCTCCCTTAACGAGGCAACGAAGCTCAATGCTAATTCTCTACTAATGGTCCAATTAAAAGAAATCACATGGTTTTAATCCCGCTCTTCAAAGGCTTTTGGTCTGCACCCTTGCAATGATGAGGAAAACAGGAGGCAATCTAGCCAATTTAACTGTCAAAAGGGGTTTTGGTCTCTTAAGTGCAGCGCAGCTAATGAGCGACTTAGCTCCAACCAAATCCAGCTGGATTTTACATGAGACTAACACATGAGTTCAGCAATGTGGCTGAGATATCAGGAGTTCTCCTGCTGACCTGACACACACACTGTTGTATATAACTCTCAGGCTTAAGTTTGTGTATAAATGGTGTCTTTAAGATTTATGGTCTAAAGACTGTTCAGGTGAAAACTACTCATATATTCATTCTGCAGTGCTTCACTGGAGATGAATCATCACAACTCCAAAGGATGTTTTTTACAAAGAAGGCTGTTGAATCTTCAAATGTTTATCTTTATTTAAGGGCTTTTTAAGGAGTGTTTGAAGTGTTACAAACCTTCTGTCTGACTGCATGGCAAGCGGTCCTTTCAGCACAGTTTATGTCATGTTTATGGAAATTTAAATATTTGTTTTCTTGGAAAAAAGTTTGGAAAACACTAGAGACGGAGGATGGGTAGCTTAGCTTATGAACAACAGGGACGGCTAGCTTAGTGCTAACAAAAGTCAAATTAATCCTAAGAAAGGAATTTAAAGGAACAGCTAAACTAAGCTAGATTTTTCAAAGCATAAAATCCCACCATTTTGACCTGCATTCACTCAGGACCGCAGTGTTTCATTAAATCTCCACATTTTTTTTTATAACATCACCTCTCATTTACTTCTCTGTCTCTTGGCTGTTTATCGTCTGAAACATAAGTCAAATTTAGCCTGGCAGTCCATTAAAAAGGTTAAGTGGCCAGAGAAAGCCGCACATTCATAAAACACAGACTCTGCTGCTCTGGCTTCACTCAGGATTTCTTTAACAAAGACTCAGAACATACTGAAAGGTCACAGCAGCTGCTCTTGTTCTGCTACTCTGCACCAAAATGGATGTCCAAACTGAGCCATAAATCTGCCTGTTTAAAGGGAGAAAAGCAGTGCCATCCACAGAGGGATCAGGTCTGGAGTAGGGTCAGTGGTGAAATGCTTGGTGTTGGAATGGATGCTGACAACAACAATGCACTGATAACTCTCTTGTTTCTCTAAGTTGAACTGAAACTGGAGACAAATGGGGTGAGTGGGAGACGCCATCAGACAGATGTCACGGTGTGGCAGCCATTTTTATTATATCTGTTTGGTCCCTTCTACACCTGTAGGTGTGTCTTACCTCAGGTAGTCTCTGCGGCAGAGGATGAGGTTGGCCCGGGTGTAGAGTGTGGAGCCCATCCTGCCCAGACGGCAGTCACAGCAGGCACACTTCAGGCAGTCTTCATGCCAGTACCTGTCCAAAGCCTGCAGCATGAACCGGTCCCGGATCTTCCCGTTGCAGCCGGCGCAGCCTCGTGGTTTCTCTCTGGACTGGAGGGACACTAGAGACACACCTGTCAGGAAGCATGTCCAACAGGTAGAGAGAGGACAGACAGATGAGAGCAGCAAAGATGTTTTCATTCAGTTTCCTGAAGCATGCAGCCCATCTCTACCATCATATGGATGAAATCAGAGTTAAAGACGAACCTAAATGACACTAGAACACACTGAACATTATAAAAATGGATCTCATGAATCAGCTGTATTACACTGGATCGTTTAAGTTATGGTTTTCAGTTAGAAAGCAGTAACACGGGCTTCACTCACTCTCCTCCTTGTCCAGCACCATCCTTCTGGGAAACGACAACAATCCAACAACAGGAGAAATGCCAGCCCAGTTCCGCGTGTGAGAGAACACACGGCGAGCAGCGATAATAAACACCGCGGGCCTTCACGCACACGCTGTAAATGACTGTGTCAACCTGGAGACGCTCAAACTTCGGCTCCGCTCTTCATAGTCCCCCGAAGAAAAGCGCCGCGTCGTGCGTAAAAATAGCCCGCGGATGGATGAAAACAGCGTCCCAGCGTATCACCTTGCCGGCATACACACACACACACAGAGAGAGAGAGAGAGAGAGAGAGAGAGAGAGAGAGAGAGAGAGAGAGAGAGACGTCCTCAAACCAAGAGCTGCTGTGCCTTATCTTAGCTGATGTCAGAGCAGAAGTATTTCTGTATCAGCACAGGCTGCGGCTGTTCTCCTCAAATGAGCCCTCCTGCTCAGACTGAGCCTCCACACTGCTCTCTCTCTCTCTCTCTCTCTCTCTCTCTCTCTCTCTCTCTCTCTCTCTACAAAAAACTCCCACAGTCAAATGTTTTTTTTTCAACGCTGCGTGCTAATTATATAAAGTCATTATGCTCAGATCTGATAGTAACCGCCCCCCCCCCCCCTCCCTCTCTGAATCAATTATTCAATACACAGTCACACACCAGGACAGCCCGGGCCTGAGGTGTTTTAGAATGAGCTTATTCAACTCCAAGGACACCAATTATGTCCAGGGCGCCCTGTAGTCAAAGCTGTGGCTTTTCAGCACGACAGATGCAGAGCCTTTTTGCGCGCGCCTGCACACATACATGCACGCGCCTGTGTGTTCATCTCACTAATGTTGTTTTTGTGTGTGTGTGTGTGTGTGTGTGTGTGTGTGTGTGTGTGTGTGTGTGTGTGTGTGTGTGTGTGTGTGTGTGCAAATGGATCAGCTGAGTCAGAATGTATGAGATTCAATAAAGGTCTAACACATTATATATGTTTATAAATGTTATACAGTAATAAAGGTGATTAAACTTTCTACACAGATACTAGATATAAAGCAGTTGTAGGTAGGTCACTCCTACTACTACTTACTCTAACAGTGTAGAAATGGGTTAAGGTGAAGTAGATCATTAAGACGGCCTTGACCAAAACACTATTTAAAAAAAGTCAGTTTTATAGTGAAGACACATATTATCATGGGAGAAGAAATCAATTTTTATCATTAACCAATGATCGATAATGCAAGCTATTAGCTAACCAACATTCACCCTGTTCCTCTCTAACTTGGGCCGCCATTTTTTACAGTGACGATGATGATGATGGTTTACCTTCAGGAGTTGAAGCGCCTGCTGCTCCACATGGGTAAAGTGAGGTCTGTATTGCAATATAAATGTGCAGCAGAGCCATTAAAGTCAAATGAAAACAGGTTGGAGACACTTTTATTACAACCAACTCACGTTTGGAGACAGCCTCAAGTGGCCAGTCAAGGAACTGCATATGTTTTATTTACTCACTCTACAGAAACTATTGTTGCGTCTAGATTTCTATACTATAATTGACCTGACTGACTGAGGGATGCACTGAGCTGCTGCATGATGGGGAAGAAAAAGCTGTATGTTGAGTGGCCTTAAAGAGTCAATCTGTGTGGAGTGCTGTGATGCTATAATCTTTTTTTTTTATTACAAAAGAATGAATGAATGAGTTGTGAAAGGACATGTGTCCTTGAGCGCTGGTGGAGACAAAATCTTAAAGCTACAGAGTGACTGTAAACAAACTGATTAATATATGTGTGCTAATGATGAGACATTTCACCATATGTGTCAAACTGCAGGTTTGTTTTATGTGCTTTAATTGCAGCTCCTGATGAAAACCAGTTACTGTAGCTGTAAGAGACCTACCGCAGTCAGCCTGCATGTGATTGTATTACGAATATTATATGAATACCAGAGATGAAATCTAAATAGCCTTGGAACTCAAGGTTGAGTCACAGGCCAAATGTAAGTCACCATATTGAGGATTTAGGAACAGAAATACCACAGGGTATGCTGAGGTCATTAAATAAAGTTAATATTGAGCAGCGCAGACACATTATTAGTCCCTGTAGATAGATTATTGGAACATTATAGTGATTTTTTTGCAGGGTTTTCAAGGCCAGTATACTCACCCTAGTCCATAAACAACTCTGTATCCTGCTTCCAAATAGATCATCCGGCCCTAAATCCTCCTCATTAGACGCTGTGGCATAAACAACTGTTCTAACATGGCCCCTGGATCAGGTCACACTAATTAACCAGCACCATCGACCGACTATTCCTCATTATCCGCCCTCTCATCTGATCGCATATAGACCGTCAAGACAGCTAACGATCAACAGACTAATTAATCAGCTGATGAGGTGCAAGTGAAGCTCCGGGTTCCCTCTTCATTTGTGAGACACATGGGAGCTAATTAGTTCAATTATTAATGCATCTAATTAAATAGTTTCTCTGGGTAATCATGGTTACAGTCTCCATCAGCACACGGTGATAAATGGATCCGCGGTGCATTAGACCCCTTTTGTCCTTTATTTTGACATACACTAACTCCAGTGCAACGGCTGGCCCGGACTAAACATTACAGGCTATTCACAGGCCCAGACCCCATTAGGCTAATTGCACTAAAAGCAGTCTGTGACATTAAAGGTGAGCTGTGGTTAGAGCTCTAATTAGCAGTCTGTGGAAATAGGAAGCCTTTTTGGCCATCTGCTGCAGCTTGCCATCATGTCCTCAGTGTGAAAAGGGCAGAGACAAATTTAGGCGATGTTGTTTTTGTTGAGGGGCTGTTTGTCAGTATATAATGCCACGACAGACCGAGGTCACCGGGAGCACATTTCATACAATAATAGTTGCATTTAGAGAAGCAATTTGTGGCAGGTTGTGCTTGTGAAGACTTGAAAACAAGTGTTCCTTAAACTAAACTTTGAGTGCTTCTTCTTCTTACATCTCAAACTGAGTCAGACCTACCAGATGCTGATAAACAGGCAATCAGGCAGAGCATCACCTAAACTGAGTAGATAAAGTTGCCTTCAGAATTAGCAGACTTTATCTGCAAATGGGGAAGACATCAGGAGAGTTTTTCAAAGGGCACAGCAACAGGAAGTCCCCAAAGATCCAACAAAAACAAACAGTTGGATCCCAACAACTCATCACTACACCAACTGATGACCCTCAAATTCAATACATAGAAATAGGAAACTGTTCTATGTGTAGCCCATGTGCTGATGTGTTTTATTTATTCCTGTATTTATGTTTAGTTTAGTTTAGTTTATTCAAGGGAGCTTTTATTTTGAAAGTTGTACCTTTACTTTGGCGATTTTTTGTTTTTCCGGGTATGTGACGTACTGCGCATTCGCGGTATTTTCTCCTCAACGGCTACTAGCGGACAGACTTCTTGGGGAAAGGTAAGAATCTACATATTTTCTTAGTGTAAAACTGTATTAAAATATTAAACCATAGGAACAGATATCACCCCGCGAATGTCACGGCATTAATAGTCCAACTGCATGTATGTATTTTTAATATTTGTACAACACTTCCTTACACAAACTAAGCTAAGTAGAGAGCTAGCATGACCTATAATGGTTTGTTTGTTGTTCTCTTCTCCTGTTTAGAAGACAGTTGTGTTTTCGATATAGTTGTAATATTTTCTATGTTCATAATTGTAAAAAGATATGTGAAAAGTATTGCCACTAGTGGGTTGGGAAAGTTTTATTTATTTATCCTTGGTAGCATTTTAATTAACTATATGAATCCAGTCAGAATATTCTGTTATTTTCAGTAATGGAAAAGCTTTCATGGTATTTTACAGAGATGGGCTTATTGGTGAAAGGTCTGTGTTAGAAGCCAGAGCATGTGAAGCAGCTCTGTACTCATAGTCACAGTGTGTCACACATAGAATAAATTCCCTCCTTTCGGCTGGCAAAATATTGGTGTACGTCGCTTCCTACCTCCAGTACGCTACTTATGTACTGATAGGTGGAAATCAGATTTGTTGGAAACTTAAGATCATGTTTGTGAGTTGAAGCTTTTGTTTTATACTAAACATCCATAATAATAGTCATTTTATGGCACAAAATGAGATATTGGCGGTTTGTGTTATGAAATTGGTTGCAGAGACCAGTGTGTAATCATGTTTATTTTTTCTGTAAAGTTGGACTGTTTAACATGTTGGTCTATAGGGATTGACTCACTCCTTTAACTACCCCTAAGTGGCCACTTAAGGAACCGCATGTTGTTGGTTTGTGAGGTGAATTTAAGCAGAAATCTGTTGCGCAGGCATCATCAATGACTGTTAAGTGGACAATTCAGACAAATGTGAAGCATTCAATGTTTGTAAAACCCAGATGAAAAATTGAGTAAAGTACCACTTGATATTGCAGACAAACTGCTCCTTCCCTGACGTGGATGCGTTTCTGTTGAGGTTCATGTCTTTGGAAGCCAGCCAGTCCCCTGTCAGTCTGACTAAGCTGCCGAGTTTTAGATTGGAGTGGGGATGTGCTCACCAGCTGTGAGATTAAGGGGAACTGATCGATGGCCTTTCTGATTGGCTCTCAGGGTGTCCCAGCAGCATCCAATCCCCTTGGATCGGATGGTTGTCCTCGGCCGAGCCAAAAGCAATTCTTCCTCCACACAGGGGCCAAATAAGATCACTGACCTGAAGCTACGAGGCCACGCTTGGAGGTTCTGTCTCCATCCGCCTGTACTTCTCATTTCTCTGAAAAACAAATGAGACAGACAGAAGAGAAGAGGTGGGGAAGCAGATGAAATTTATATGAAGAGCGTTTTGCAGCATCTCACATTTACTTTACTTGTTTTATTTATTTGTGCCGTTTCCTGACATCTTTCTTATTAAGCGCTAATGCCTGCTGAGTTTCTGCGCCGCTCACTGCAGAAATTACCTGTCAGTCAAACTCAGCGAGAGGCACTGTGATGTCTCTTTCCTTAGATTTTCTGTTGGGTCTCTGTAGGTGGAGCTCTTTTCTTTTTCTGTTCAGCCACAGCGCTGCTCCTGCCAACTACAGTCTTTTATTTTTTTATTTATTTTTTTATGTACTCAAAGCAAAGCTGCTGTAGCTGCTGCTGGAAATGTAAAATGCATGACTTCCTATGCGGCAAAGACTTTTTTGGAAGAAGGAGAGAACTCTTTGCTACATAGAGCACAAATGCATCTCTTTGAAAGAGCGGATTTGTTTATGAATCAAAAGGATATACGGAGCTCATGAAAGGATGCTTGTATTGATGCTACTTTCAGTGATCCCAGAATACTGCGATAAGAGACTCCTGCATAGAGTCAGCTTTCATTTGCCACCTGTGCTGCGACAATGATGAACGTGAGGAGGCTGCAGAGTTTTCTGTCTGCACAACGTATCAACAAATATTCTCCACTTAGATACACACAGGAGACATAAATTTATTCAATTTGTAGCAGCAGCCAACATGTATTTGACATATATTATCCTGTTGCAAAGTTAATCATTTTTTCATAAACTGTTGATTAAAAACCGAATACGTGCCAGTGATCGGATCTGAATCCATAGCAACAGTCTGTTATGCATAGCAACGGCCTAACCAATCAGAGTTAAGCTTGCTTTGTTTGGATCTCTGTGGTTGTTTTTGTATCCTTTGCGCTATTTGTTCTATACAGTTGTTTTGCATCTTACTTGTATGTTTTTTGTCATCGCTTGGCCATGCTACACAACACCACCATCCTTTACATAACACCATCACCAGGTAGACGAGCACCTTTAGCTGCAGGTTGATGGATTTGAACTGGTCTGTTGCTGATGGACATTTTAGGTTGAGGAACACACTCTTGGCTCATAAACGTGCCATCAGTGAACTCTGGATAGAATTTTTTATGTCATTTTTTGCTTTTATCTTGTTGTTTTGTGGGTATTCAGCCTCTTTTTATATAAGTCTTGTGCATTTGGTGGTCAGTTTGTTGTGGTGTCTTTTCTTTTGTTTAGTATTTTTTTCAACGTTTCCATGTTTTCTC
>JAVQJX010057099.1:0-11062 GCA_036025115.1 Ambassis agassizii
AATGACCTGGATGACTGAGAACCTTCACAGACATTTGGCAGTGATTGTTGAGAAAGGGTGAATAATTTTGGACATAGTTCTTTTAAAACATTTTTTAATTTAGAGTTAAGTGTTTTGCCCTGGGATACAGCCATGATGGGGATCGAATCACCAGCATTGTGGTTGCTGTAATATACTGTGCCACACTTTTTCAGTCAGCTGTCATGGTTTCATGAGACACAAGTAAAGGTTAACAGAAACATTTTAAAAGTATAATTTAATGATTATTGATCATAATTAAGACAGCACGTGTGCCTACTTGTACACATGTGTACACTACTTGTACAGACAGATATGGACAATGTAAGTTCAACCAAGACCAAGCCACTTGCAGGATCAATTAAGTACATCAATTTATCTGATGGAATGTGTGACATCTGTTTTAACCTATATAAGGACGTTACTTTAGTTACTGATTGACTGTTGGATTTCATGTTGTAACTGTTCTGCACATGTTCAAGGACTGTGGATCTTAGAAACTGCTCTGTCTGAGCTCCAGTGTCTTCTCTGTTTGAGCGGATTTGCACCATTCCAGCCTTACAAAGACTAAACAGTCACAGCCAACATCAGAACTGAACTGAACTGTTGTAAAACATGTTAAAGTGAATGAAAGTTTTCTCTTGTTACTTTGCACTTTTCTTTTTGGTTGAACTTCAGCAGATCTTCAGAGACTTCAGGATGTGTGCATCATCCCACAGGACAGTTGTCAACATCACTGAAAGCATTAATGGGACTGAAGTCTGAATATTTCATGAGTCTAAATGAGTCATCAGGAGACGAGGTCAGAAGGGAAGGACTTCTCTCTGTGTGCCTTCACCAACCTAAAAACATTGTGTAGGGCAGAAATTAGTTTTCTAAGGTGACCATGACATTAGATCTTTGAGAACAAACTTGTAATTGGTCCTTGTTGAGTGTTTGTGAACACTTTACTAAATTGACAGGTCTGTTGTGTTTTTGAACCCACATGGTGACATGGTGTACTAAAGTACATAAGAGTTTAAATCCTTTTTAACAGTGAAAACACAAAGCTTTAAAGAAACTACTAATATCACCAAAGAACTTCACACACAGACACATGTTTCAGTCTCTGGCAGTAACTCTCTGGTAGAGCCCCAGTTTTTTTTGCCTTTGTGAAAAAGTTTGATGTGTGAAAGATTTGCAGAATATACAGCTTCATACTAATGATTTCAAACCTTCATAATCAGACAAAAAGTTTCCCTCATTTACTTTAGACTTTGTGCTCACAAGAGGCATTATTATCTTACTGTTTACTGAAAACACTGAAGAACATTAATGAGGGTTTGAATATTAAATGTGTCTAAATGAGGTATCAGGGGACTCTGAGACACCTGACAGTGTTTCATCCCACTAAATACAATATTTCCTCATGACAATAACCTGCAGCAAAGTTTGTTTTTAGAACTTTTACTTAGACTACTGTTTTCCAAAAACTATGAGTACAACTCAGGTTTCAACTTCAATGTGTTTTCAGACTCATACTGTTTAATTTTTATTTCATTGTGCATTGTACTGTGTACACCTGTGTAAGTGAAATGAAATTTCATTTGATTGAGAAGACTATGAGGACTTAATGAAAGCTGTTTTTTTTTACAAATATCACAGTGAAGCTGACATTTGAGCTTTAGAAACTACAGTGGCACATATAATTAGAATATTTAAACAGATATTTGTGCAACAAAGCATTCGGAACATAGGAATAAACAAGATAAATCACAAGATCATTTATTTTTATTCTTTATTTAACCTTGGGCAAGACACTTAACCCTAAATTATTCATACGCGCTTGTGAGTACCTCAGTGTAGGTGGTAACGAGCACTACATATACAACTTTTATTCATCCAGGAAGAGATTCATTAAGATTACTTATCTCTTTTTCAACAATGCCCTGCCCAAGATGGGCAGCAGTACAGAATGTGTGCAGGGTACAAGCAGGTGGTAAGAGAATTGACAGTATGATTAAAATAAATTACAATCAAGGACTGACCAAACAGGTAAAACATAAGATCATAAGATAATTAAAACAGTAAGACTAGATATTAAAACAAGTATGAAAGCTAAAGGTGTTTTTCTTTAAAACTAATCCTAACATCGTCAACCTGACCTGCAAGTCATTGCAGGTCAACAGTGTAAACAGTGTTTACAGAGTGAGAAAAAAACTATTCAGACTATGGTTGTGGTTGTGACCCCTGGGCCCTCAATGAGATGTTATACAGCTGGATGGCCCGATGGAACGAAAGAGTTTGTTAGTCTGTTGGTGGAGCAGGTCAGGGACAGCAGTCTGGGGCTGAACACACTCCTCTGCCTGCTCAGAGTCCTGTGCAGAGGGTGAGAGGAGTCCAGGATGGTCAGGATCTTGTCCAGGGTCCTCTTCTCTGACACTGACACCAAAGAGTCCAGCTGTGTGCCCACCACAGATCCTGGCGTTTGGATCAGTCTGTCCAGCTGTGCTGCATCTCTTTTCTTTTTGCTGCCTCCCCAGCACACCACAGCATAGAAAAGGACACTGGCCACCAGTCTGGTAGAACATCAGCAGTAGTTTCTTGCAGATGTTGAAGGACCCCAGCCTCCTTAGAAAGTACAGACGGCTCTTTGGTCTTGTGGATGGTGTTGATGGTCTTTTACCAGTCCAGTCTGTCATCCAGCTGCAGTCCCAGGTACTTATATGAACTGACCGACTCCACCTCCACACCCTCAATGGAGATGGGCCTCAGGTCTGAAGCAAAGCTTATGGTTCCATACACAGTTGTGAATCATGTTACAGTCCAAACAGTCTTACTGTCACTCCATGGGCCTCATTTATGAACAGTGTATACACCAGTGTAAATGGTTCATATGATCATTCCTGTGCAAAGTCTGGATTTAAGAATTTGTGCTTGTACTTAAGAATGTGTCTATATACACACACAAAAAAAATCTAGTGGACCAAAACCAAATCTGTTTTTGTAAAAGTTTTTCATATAGTATTATATGGATGTTTTAAAACAGAATATCATACCATTTTTATATTTTATTTTTAGTAGAGCACATATTCTCACCCTATACCCACGAAGCAAAATTAGACACACTGGTGACCCTGTATTGGCCCAAAACATTTTCAGCTCTGACTCCATATATCAGCCTGATATACATATACCTTAATCAATTTCCCTCAGCCTCAACAACGGTGATGGAGTGATGCACAAATCAGACATATTTTGAATTATTCCAAACAACATTACAGGGTCTGACATTAACGGTTGCACCAAAGCCCCCACTTCGATTTTTCCTGTTGTGTTTTTTGTTTCCTGTCTGTCGCTCAGAGGGGCCAGTTGCTGTAAGATGCTTTTTTATGCGCTGCTGATTCTGATTGGCTGAGTTTCTCTCTTAACGTGCGGATATCAGACGGCTCAGTCACGTGGGGTCACCGAACATGGCCGAGAGCTCAAGAGGGAAAATACAAAACAGAAAGTTGTGTTTCATTGTAGCAAAAAAAACGCTGCACTGTTCCCGGAACGATGGACCGCTGTGTCCAAAAACTGTATGCAGAGAGCCACAACCAGTCTTGCCACTGCGGATCATGTTGCTAAAACTGAGCAGCTATTCACGCAGTACACACCTCTTCTAAACCCAAGGCAACAAACGGAGCTGACGTCGGATCAAGATATGGGACCGATCAAGCATGTCGAAGGTGAGCGACTGTCTGACTTACATGTTAGCCGTTACCTTAATGTTTTACAAAAAGCCTAATTTCCTCATTATTAATTGTAACGCCACAGAGCAACAAGCTCATTTTAAATGCAACAGGGCAAGAGACACTGTCATGTGACACAGTGCATTCAGCTTTTTTCTAAATGATGCATGTATAAATGAGTTTAAACATGAAATAAAAATAAAGATCAGTTTTAGGGAAGGAAATTTACAACTCCCTCCTGTTATACATATTTTACACATATCTCTATACATATCTCTACGTAAAACAAAAACTACACATTTTAAGACTCATTGAATCTTTGATATCATTTTAACTATCCACTACAGAAAGCTGGGCTACATGACTGGAAGATGAAAGCGGTTGGCCTTGGGTCTGATGGGGCTGCCACGATGGTGGGATGATGTGTCAACGCTTCTGCGCCACGAGTTGTTAAAATGTTTGTCAATACAATAAAATAAAATTACTGTTTTCTGAAGGAAGAAGCGTTGTGTAGTGTTGTATACAGTCAACAGGAAATGGATTCATGAAGTCATGAGCAAAATACAATTAATACCTAACCTTAAACAGTAGTTTTTTTCCACAAATCCTGTTCATGTGGGCAACAGCAATACTTAACACAGATTGAAAACAAAGCAACTTGCAGTGTCAGGGGGCCTCAAACTCCAGACTCCTTAGTGAAAGTCTGCCCACTGCATGCATCTCCGACTGCCTCATGACTCCTCACTCAAAGTTATGCAGCTATATCCATCCCAGGGAACCCATAAGATAGTCATCCACTGTATTACCATTCAATCTTAAAATGTAACTGTAAAAACATAACTCATAATTACTCCCCAACAGAGTAAGCTTTGCTCCATTCAGGTGCAGCCTCTCGTACCACAGCTGGAGCAGCACTCCTGCCAGTAAGCATCAGATTATTACTTTCTCTGACTACAACCTACTATTACTTGAATAAAAGTGCACCTGCTTTTTTGAAGCCTGTGCTTCTAAGAATGTGAGTGTGAGCTGACACCTGCTCCTCTTCTGACATACATCGTACACGCAGAAGCAAAGAGCTGCCGTTTATCATCTTTCCAGTCCACTGATACAGTTTGACAGCACTGAGCTGAACAGACTCATGTAACACCATGGCGGGTGATATTAGTCTCCTAACTCTTTTCCGCTCCTCACCTCCTCCTCCTTCTTCTCCCCCACTTTGACCTCCATTTTCTCTCCCCCTCCTCCCTTCAGTCCCTGATCTTCCTCTCGTCTCCTCCCTCTAAACCTGATTTGCTTGTCACACTGTTGCTTCCCTCAGGTCTTCCTTACCGCGCTCACTGTGCTCCATCTCTTTCTCACTCAGTCTCACATAGCCTCTCTGCCTTCATCCAATTCATTTGATACTGTGGGCCATTCTTTGCAAGGCAGCGACTCTCTCAATCCACTCTGAACATTAGACCGACCACTCTCCTTCATAAAAAAAACAGCTTTAACCACAAATGGTTGTCCATAAGAACAAGGACAAAGTGACAGAATGGTGGAGAAACTGTTTAATAATGAGGAAGGAGGCTCTGGACCCAGGTATAATGCTGTTCACAAAATCTGCGCTGACATGGACTCTAATCAGACCAATATTGTGGTCAATGTCACTGTCATCAGATTCATATGTCACTTGTTAATCAAAGGACATTGCCTCTTTTAATTAAAGGTAACTAATCTTCAGCACGTAAGAAGACTGGCACGGCATATAGGTGGTGCCTCTACAGACGGGATTTGTGGTTTGATGAGTAAGTCACAGATCAGGTGGCTCAAAGGACCCCTGTGGTACCTTCAGAACCTTATCTTCTTTCACCTTCCTTGATGAGAGGGAAGAGTAGCTAACATTAAAGAGGATCTGTGCTGCTTAAGAGAATGCAAAAAAAGCCTGTGGTGACTCCCAGTGACTCTGTTGCCATTGTTGGTTATCTGCTGCACTAACAGATCATCCCAGAATGCCTCCATATTTTCTCTCTCCTCGATTATTTCCAAAAAGAACATGAGTCCAGCCCTAAAAACAATCTCGTCTTCTATCCATTTCATTTTTTTTGTAGCTGCAGAAACATAATCAGAGAGTGTGCACACCTGCTTCCAACACTGAAAACTGAGTGGGGTGAGGGGTTATGATCTAAAGAATTAACTCTCTATTAGATGCTTTCAGATGGTACCCAAAGCTGTTAAAGTGATATTGCTAAGTAATTCAGATGCAGAATTATCCTTAAATAGATCTTACTTTGTTTCCGGCACCGAGGGAAAAGGCTTTGCATTCAGATCTTGTCTGCATGCTTATTTCATCCAAACTATTCCCAAGATATGGTTCTATATATGAGAGAGAGGAAGAGAGCAAAGGTGATGGATTATGCCATTATCCACAAACAGGTTTCTGCACCAAAATTTGTCATATTCCTGACCTTGGCTGCTGAAACAAATAGTACCTTCACTTCAACATGTCACCAAAACTTTTTCCTCTCTGCATCTGCCTGATTTTTTTTTTAACTCCAGTTCCTACAACCCTGTTACAACTGAAAAGGCAAATTCATACAATTTAATTCAGTTAAATAAAAGAGTATATGGCAACAACGAATGCAGGATAATGTAATGAAACCCAATGGGATCAATATAATGAACTCATCTAAAAAACTGCACGATGACGGTATATAATAAACACTTTATATTCATCACACAGCAAAGAAAACAAAGGCATAACCAGCAGCCTAATTTTAGCCTGTGCAGCTATAACCATGCAGATTCTTTCCTAAAAAGCTAATCAAGGTTACCGCTGCAGGGATGTGATCACGTTCAAGGAGAAAGAGAGCAGATAAGAATGCTCAAGGACAGATGTTTTTGAAAGGCACTATTTGAAGATATTGATTTCACTTCCCATTTCAATGACCTTGGTATGCCGTGGCCTCTTCAACAACTCGCACATTGTCACTGAGTTTAAGCACAGCAAAACGTAGAGTCTGGTTGTTAACACTACTTTGACTCATTTACAATAACACTGTGATTCTACTGCTACTATTTACAAGTCTACTGAGATTGACATCGCTCCAGATGGCAATATCTAATGAAGTTATCAAACTGGACACTCAAATTTACATTAAATGGCAAAAAGTATGTGGACAGGTACCCGTGACATGTTTGTTGGCCTCCATTTTTCTGTTTTCCTGTCTAGCCCAATAATCATTTGAAAAGATGAAGGGTGATGAGGTCAACCAGTGCTTTACCTCCAGCACACACACTAAACAAGATATGTCATTTCTTTGCCACTTTCAAGCCAACCAACCAAAGTTACCATCATCCATATAAGCACCAACAATTAGTCAACTTAGGCTACGTTTCCACCAAGCAGTACACTACAGTATGGGTCAGTTTGGTACGAAAAGGTTTGGCACAGTTTGCATGGTTTGTGTACGCACTGAACTTGCAAGTCAATGCTTAATATTTAAAAATGGCACCCTTGTGTTTATATTGTAGATGCTATCTCGTGTGCACAGTGACGACAGTTCTCGACCAATTGAACAGCAGTGGGCACGTCTCTAAATTGTACCAAAAACCGGTACCCCAACAGGAGGGTGCCCAAAACCAGTACAGTTTGGTATGCGTCAGAAGTTCTTACGATGGAAACACGGATAACTGCATACCAAACTGAACTGAACTGTACTGTACTGCTGAAACAAGGCTTTAGTTTCCGCAGGATTGTCCATCAACTGTTACAGTACAGAATCTCTTAAGCATGCCATAATCAGCTGCAGATCTTCCACACAGCAGCATTCATTGTCCCACCTCCGTGTCAGTTTCGGTTTTTACTTTGAGTCAGACTTGAAAATAAACATTGTTGAAATGTAACAAAATGAGCTCATTCTGCAAAGTTGTGCAACTCCTCCTGTCCTTTAGTATCTACTAAGGGAGGTGAATCCTGTAAAGCTGATGGCCACATTATTACAGAATTGTAGAAATAAACCAGAACTGTGCTCCCATCAATAATCTAAACATTACATATTCAACAGAAGCTTCCCTTTTAATCATCCTTTCCTCCCTTCTTTATCTAATTCCATGACCTTTTATCGCCTCCATTTCTTATTCTTGCCCTCCCTCTGTGTGTATCTCTCTCAGCTTGCCAAGGCCCAGTGAGGGGAAAAGGTGGTTTCGTCGTAATAAATAACGGCATAGGGCAGCTCTTGGAAGCATTACTCTGAAATGCCTTGCAGTAGCAGGGGGAAAATCCATATTTTCAGCATGCCTGTCTCCAGTGGAAAATAGACCTCAAACCATTTGGAGCCACATTTTCCCCGTTCAGCTGCATTTTTCATGGACAGTACATCAGGTAAAGTACAGTCGTGAAGGATACCAATATGTGTGTTTACATATAGAGTTAACTGTAAATACTGTAAGGATAAATAAAAGGACACCGTACACATTTGCATCTATGTCACCTTAAATAACTTTTCATCTCGAGTCAGATACTTCTCAGATCCTGTGAGTGGAATTTGAAACAGGAAAGAGGGGGTATTACCTCACTACAAGGTCGGTGTAGCACAGTTGTTATTATCACTGGGTGGCTGATAGAACTCAACAATGCAAACATATCAATGCTTTGAATGCACTCAGTGTTTTCACCTTCCTGCCTGTCATGTATAAGATCAGATGAGATCCCTGCACTTTGGCTGTCATTTAATTTCACTTTGCATCTGCGTGACAACTCAGCATCTTATTCCTATATGCTTTTTCATGCTGTTCCAAACCGAGAATTTAGAACACCAACATATTGTTAGCTTTGCTATCGTTTGTCTTTATACATAAATGATTCTCTGTCTTCCTCCTCCTGCCTTGCTATTTTTATCATGTCACTCTTACTGTCTGTTCTTCCGGACTGCCCTGTCACTTTTCTGTCCTTTACTTTGCCTCTCTGTATCGCTGCACAGCTCTCAGCTGTACTAATGAAAGAATGACTGATGTAGGTGTTTGCTGGGGGATGGAGCCTGTCATTTATTTTCCAGTTTTCTGCAGGGCATGCCTCGGGCCAGACTCACCTCGGCCACAGACAAAGTTACCACAAGAGCTTTTAGTCCTTGGTGTGTATTGCTTCTGTGCATATGCACAAACTGACAAGACACACACACACTCCTCCCTTCCTGCTGTTGCCACTGACAGACTGATGTTTGCTGCTGTCCCAGGGAGTGGGAGTCAGAACAATGCTGTGTAATTGAATCCCTGTTGTCAATGTGTACCTTACTCCATCTCTCTCATTGTGGCAAGTATCTCTAACAGTCAATCTCTCTCTTTGAAGAGTGTTTGCTTCTTGCTGTCTTTGATTGTCTGTCTAAATAATCTTTCTTCATATGATTCTCTGCCTGGCTCAGTCTCTTTCCCCCCACTCTCTTTGGTGTTGCTGTTGTGTGTATTGTGTAGCATAAGTGTTTCTATCAGTATCTTCTTTAAAATTTTGGTGCAGGTATTTTTTAGAGGTATAAATACATACATCTTTGCATGTGTGTATCTTGCATGTATCCTCTGCTCTTTGAATGACACCTCAACCAGTTGGCCTCCTCCATGCCTCATTGCTCTTTATTGTTTTGCTGCTAGTTTGACTGACATGTCATCCTCAAAAGATGTTTGCATCGCCTAGGCACTCTAGATTGGACACGCTTGCGCGCTCGCAGCCTGCTCTGTGTTAGAAGAAAGACAGGGAGTTTGGTTCTGGTTTATTTATAGTCTCCCATACTTGTTCACACTCTGCAGACTATGTTTTGATTAGATGTCTCACAGAGGGAGATCAGGGCCTTGGTAGTCTCATATTATCTATAATATTAGTTTCACTTAAAATTCAGTTAAGGTGCATCAAATGTCTTCTCTCACTTTTTCAAAAAAGACAAGGCACATCATGATCAATGGAACGAGTCTTTGTAATAAGTAACTACTACATATCGCTGAACATTAGGAAGTAGGCCACCTAAAGAAACAGAAACAGGCTTAATGTGGCCTCACCAGCATCACTTGATAAACTTTAAAGTAATTGTCAGGGGAAATTAATCGAGGTCAGTCCCAAGATGTTGAAAGATACTGAGCTTCATTAAAGCTCAAATATTGCTAAACTAAGAGAAAGAAAATACCACATTACCATCACAAATGGGACACTCTAACAGCACCTAGAGACAACCATCCAAAACTAGAGCTACCATTCGCTTCCATACTGAAATAAATAAATGCTGCACTTTAGGCAAGATTATGGCGCTGTAACCTATTAATGGCTATGTTGGATGGGTTCTCATAAATGTAATTGTCTGAATGTGTCAAAAAATGATACTTAAAACATCTATGTTCAACCCAAGTCTCTATGTAATCCAGAGGTTTCTATTAAATCATCCACCTATTGATGACATGGTCTCTCTAAAAGACATGAACAACTGAACAAGAAAATATACACACACACACACACACACACACACACACACACACACACACACACACACACACACTCCTCTAGAGGTCTGTAATAAGGTAATCCATTTACATGTAGGAGCAAGTAACCTGCTATCATGCTGAATGACGGAAACCAGCCTTTATCGTTCAATTCTCTCCTCCTCTCCCTGTAACTCTCTCAAGCAGAGACACATGTACCTTATCTTTTTGAGGATTAATCAGCTTAGGTGTATAATGTTGGTTGGAGAGGGAAAAAAAAACAACCCCGCAAAGATAAACAGTTACATGTTTTTGCTTGAATCTATGAGCAAGCAAAATGTAATTTATTCACCTGGATGGTTTGTGTTCGAGAGATCGGGTGATTTGGAACCACCTGATGTCTTGCTGGTTCTAGTATTATGCAGAGGTTCGACATTATTAAAGGACATCTTAAAAACAGGAGATTATTGACTGTGCAGCACAGCCTGGTATCAGCGAAACCTTTTTACAATATTAAATATTACACAAGGTAAATGTCATATATATATACTTAATCGTACAATTGTATATCTACAAGTCCTTTTCACTAGAGGACTGTTTTAATGTGTGCAAGCACTGTACTGTGTTTGCTTGCACAAACAAGCACACATGGACATACGCCTGACACAGTGGAGTGGCTTCTAAAATTTACTTCATTAAAAGTCTTTCAATTGTGTAGGTTTGTTTGTGTATGTTTGTTAATGAGCTCCACAGAGCAACTTGTTGTTTTATTCTATTGAAAGCTAATGCCTTTGGCACTATGCAGATATCATTTTTTTGTTCTTTGTCTATGTAAACATGTAGAGTCTCTTGATTTGCTGCTGCAGTATTTTTTGTTATTTCTAAATGTTTGG
>JAVQJX010057108.1:0-12265 GCA_036025115.1 Ambassis agassizii
CTTCTCTGCCCCATTTGTGTTCACTTGTGTCCACTCTAAACCCCCCCCCCCCCCCCCACACGCCCACAGAAATGTACCTCCAAAAAAAAAAACACTTGAAACCACATCAACCGCGTGGCTTTTTGCTTTCGCAGCATTATTTCTTTAACTGCATATGAAAAAACATCAGGCTGAAGCGAGCGCACTGATTGGGCATGAGCGTGGTGCAATCACAAGCCTGTACAAATGGCAGGACAGTAATACAGAAATGTGCTTTAATCTCCTCCTCTATACCATAATGTCTCCTAACCACAGGACCCCCTCCACTGACTCTGCTCCACTTGGCGCTCACGGTAAAATATGATCCGGATACAGGACCTGAGACGGAGGTGGAAGGGTGTAACGTGAGTTTAGACCACCACAAACGCAAAGCTTTAGGTGACAAAACATACGGCCTGTCACTCCTGTGGAGGGGCTGCTTGTTGTGGCATCATGGCAGGTCGAAGATATTATAATTCATGCTGCACTGACTGGTGAGGAAAAAAAAAGTCCCCTTTTCTCCACAGGCCAGACATGAAGTCAGAAAGAAACAATACATGCTGGACACACAATAGGGACTCTCCCCAATCTGACACAATCAGCAAAGCACCTTGTGACCTCCAACTAAGGTAAAAGCTGTAATTATTGACATTACTGTCAGCTGTGGCTTTAACCCTCTCCAAACCTGTGCTTTGTCAGCGGTGACAGTGTCTCCAAGATGGAGAGGACTGATCATCTTGTCTGACCTTTGTGTCTTTCATCCCTCCTGTTCAAATAGTTAACGCTGACAGCATAATAATGTCCCTGTTGAATGATCCCACATCAGTTTTTTTGGGGGGGATTTTCATTGACAAAGAAAGTAAAACGAAGGCAAAATTAGTAACTGAAGCTGACAGAGCATCACTAAACTCGGACCAGAAGTGGATTTTACGGCTTCATAAAACATCCAAACGTGGTAAAACTCAAAAACCAAGTCTGTGACAGAAACTTGGAGGCCTGGAATCCAGAAAATGACGTTCCCATCCCCCCTAAGTGCTATATAGCTAGCTGCTCCCGTCAGGTCTTGGAGGGTTATATGCTGACAGGTTGACGTGCCAGACGTCCTCTTTAGCGCACAGCTGGAAACACAGAACAACTCCCTTTCACTCTCAGGCCCCGGGGGCAGGAAAACACCAGTTAAGACCTCTAGGAGGAAAAGTCGCAGGAAAAGGAGAGCGGTGAAAGATGAGGCGTAATAAAAGATGGAAGAGGTGATTGTGGAAGTTAAGGATGAAAGACGGAGAGGGGAGAAAGGGAACAACAGGTGTATGGTACATTTCAGGAAATAAAAGGGAGAAGGAATGTGAGCCTCATGCTCTCAGACAGGTGTGTGGTCCAATTTAAATTCAGTTTTATTTTTCCCCCAGCTGAACTTACCAAAAATGCCTTTTGCCACCCTGCCCTGTCTGACTCATTTACACAGCAGTCACTGAACATTAAGTGCTCTTCCTCAAGGTGATACTTATGTCATCACTTTCTCTGCGTTAGTTCTTTCAAGGCAACAAGCCAGGGAACATTTTAATATCTTTGTGCCACATATAAACTGTGTATGTTTTCTCTCTAGTTCAACTCATCAACTGTCAAATATGTGAAGAAAAACGTAGCTCCAAGCAGATCCGGCGGAGTCACGTGTCCCTTCGCAAAATACCTCGGAGAGGATTTTCCTCATTTAGTGTCGTTATCAAGTCACAGCAGGCTCTATACTCGCAAACAGAACTTTGAGGAATTCAGCCGCATCTTTTTTTTTTTTTCCCCGACCGTGAGGAGAGAGTAGGATGATTTGTTTTGACGTTTATTGATAGCCGCCAGGGGTGGAGAAAGAGGTGACACCGGGGTTGTATTTCTGCCAGTGTGCTGGAAAACGTCCGCCCACTTACTAGTAAAGGTTACGAGGTCAACTGCTTGGGGCTGGCGCACGGCTGTGAGGGATGGTGTCTGAAGCTGTTTGCACTCAAGGGACGCAAGATGATGCAAAAGAAAAATGTGCAAAATATAAGATTCAAAGCCAGACGTGGCACCTTACAAAACTTCAGCCGACCCATTTCACACTGCTTTATCAGCCAACTAGAGCAATGCCCAGACTGTGAACTGTCAGTCGGGATAAAACCTCAGCCTGGAATAATCCGATACTCATTAAGATCAACTAATGGAATGGAAAATGCGATGCAGTCGGTCTGAGTGCGAATGTTTGCTCTTCAAACTGTGGTGGAGAAACGCTGCGTATCTGACGAAAACGATGGCGCTCTGGACTCCTACAGTCCTTCCCACCTGCTGTGACATAGCACGCATGAGGTATATATATATATAAATCCACTTTCCTTCCTGGACCGCTTTGATCCTGAGCCTGTGTGCTGGTGTGAATTGGCACATCTGGCACTATGCCCCTGTTGCCCTCCACAAAGAGAGGGGGGGGGGGTGGGAGGGAATGATGTAGGGAGTGAAAAAGAAAAGGGAGGAAGAGGAGGGTTGTAACTTTGCACCTGCAGAAACGTCTGGAGGCCAAACTGTTGATCGCAATGCGGGGAATTTACCTCCAAATACTTCCCCCTACCTTCCATATATTTGTCTCTCTCTTCCTCCTCAGGGGAGATCTGACTAACATCCCTCTTCAAGTACATATTTCAGTGTGTCTGACTCACACACACACACACACACACACACACACACACACGCACACACACACACGCGCGCGCTCAGCTTGGACTTCAAATCCGCCGCCCTCTCTCAAAGCTGCCATAAAATCCGAAAACACTTCAAAGTGGCCTTGCTTACCCAGAGTCCCTTGCTGCTCTGACATCACTTACTGCCTGTTTTCGCAGCTGCTGTTCCCGGTGCCAACGCAGCCCACTCCTCACACTGCTGCTCTCTTCCGCTTCGATGTGTGTGTGTGGAGGGATGTTTATGTCTGAGGGCCATGTCTCATGTATATGGAGGTGTGTTTGTTGGCATGGCCACAGATGTCAGGATGCTTTACGCGCTCCTCACCGATTTTTTTTTTTTTTTTTTAGATAGTATTCAGGGAATTTGCATGTGTTGACGGGACTTGGTGGTTTTGTAAATTGAATAAGCAGAAGTCAGTATCCTGTGGTATCTGTTCGCTTCCTCTTTCACCTCAAACTGTGGATGAGTTTACAAGAAGTACACGGACATTGTCAGACGCAGTCATCATTTTTCAAGCAAAACTACACAAAGCAGTATAAGTATCATCTTGGACAGCACCCTCTCCGTCCCCTCCCTGCCATCTAATGTCAGAGACAGCGGGTCATCTAGTCCTGGCATGATGGGGATTCCCATTATGTCACTGCTCCCTTGGGATGGGAGGAAGGAGGGAGAGACGCTGTCGTCACCCCCCCACAACAACAGATAATGGGACACCCAGAAGCGACAGTCACATGGGAGACGCTGGCGTGACCTAACTGAGGAATGGTTGTCAGATTGGCTCCTTACATCACTACGATGGAAGGCTGCGGCTTTTTGCGAGGCTACGTCACCGTGATGAACTGTGAGATGACAATGAGACGAGGCTTTCTGCTGCAGGCCCGAGCGGCGTGCTCAGCGTAGTGACCGTCTTCACAATGTACAATGACGAGCTTTCATGAGCCAGTGCAGACAAAAGGAACAAAAGGGATGCTGTAATTCTCGCTCTATGGGCTGCTGTCAGATGATGTATTGCGAGTAAGGTCAAAAATGAAAGACCAAAGGAAGTGTGCACATCCTTTTTTTTTTTTTTCTTTTCTGCTAGTCCTCCTTACACCTACATTAGCATTACTGCATGTGTAACTATGTTAAGAGCTCCCCCTTGAGGTCAATCGTAAAAAAAAAACAACCTTGTAATCTGAGATTACATGTGGTAAGCATCCAGGAAACTACAACAAATTGAGCCGTTAGGTGTGAAGAGTGGCACTAAAAGAGCCGAAGCAACACAAAGCCTTTTGTATTTGTGTACAAGATTGTGAGTCTGCTGGCACGCAAAACAGTGGAAACTGCACAGCAATGTCTGTCAGTAGACCACTAAGGCAACAGTCACAGGAAGTCCAGAGAGTTTTCTGTTTACTCCACAAAGACATTAAGAATCTCAGTTTGTGCTGCAGAATTCTCACTTCCTGTCTCAGTCTTAATAAGTCCGAGGCAACGGTTTTGTTAAAACAAACGTTTTAAAGATATATGAGAAAAATATGAGAAACGGGATGTGCTGCCAAAATGTCCTCGTGCAACTCAAACAGCAGGTCACACCAGGACACAAGCAGAAATGCGCGATTCTCATTAGACACCGGAGTCATCGATTTGACCTTCTGTCATGAGCAACTGGCTTTGGGAGTCAAGTTCAGAGTGAAGGCAGAGGCCGAGGAAGAGGTGCAGATAAAAGAACAGAGGAGTTCACACAGGAAGCTTCTGTGGATCTGGGAGGAGGGATGGATGGAAGGAAGGTCGCAGAGTTAGTAAGAGTCAAGCTGAGAATGACCAGGAATCAAACATATGACAGAAACATTAACAGGAGTGGGATAACAGGAAGGAATCTGTAGAACGACCCACCAAACAAATAACAGGGAGTTGTTTCTCGTCAACGCTGCATCATTTCTAAACTTTCTGAACGAGTTGTTCTTGCATGAGGATCCACTTATCCATAAATACTCTTCTTAAATGTTATGACAGACACTGTAAACAGAGATGACAGCTGGAGCTGCTTAGTACTGGCTCGTGTCATTAGATTGACTCATATTGGGGCTTGTTTGCTGTCTGCTGTGTTGTGTGTAGCTGCGTGGGGCCTGAACTCAAAGACACTGAAAACCTCACAAAGAAACAAACAAACTGAGGTTCAGTTGTTTACCAACTCATTTTTTTTTTTTGATAAAACTACCCATGCAACAGTTCCCTGCATCATACAAACCTCCATCTGCTACACAAATAAGCATAAAACAAAGTGATGCTAAAAAGTCTCCATTCACTGCACCTCTATTCTGACAGCTCCACCTGCTGTGCAGCCACCAAACTCCACCCACCGCCTCCATGCAGCATCTCTTTGTTCATTCTGCCTCCTGCAGGCTGACAAAAGAACTGCATCAAACTGTCGCGTCGAAAGCAAATGAGCCCTGCTGCACCCGGTCAGCAAACAGCAGGGGGCGTAAAGGAGCTCGTCTGAAAGTAGGGCAGCCCATGGTGAAAACTTTGTCCAGAGGCCTCACTTTGCTTTGCTTTGCTTTCCACACTTTTACTCTACCCCCGACTCTTTATCACAGATGTCAACAGCTGGACATGTTAATGGACATTTATGCACAGATGTTTGCAGTTTTCTAAACTATAACAGTAAATTATTATTATTATACACATGATTCACTCTGTTTTCATTTCCCACAGTGAGCTTTAACCCCCGAGGCTTCTCTGCCTCCATATCCTCAGGAATGTCCAACTGTGTATCCCACCTGTAATACTCTAATGCAATAGAGATGCCATTGTCTTCTATGAGATGCACACAGGCTGAGGAAATGATATTGTGACAACCCTCCTATTCAGATGTCTGCAAAAAATCTTTCATTGCAATTTTTTTTGTCGAGCGGCTGCTGCTTTTGTGAATCTCTCATACACGTACATGCAAAAAGAAAAAAAAAACACCTACGCTTGCACCTTCTCACACATATTTGACTGAGATAAAATTTTAATGACCCTTCTGGGAAACTTGGGCATCTTTTCGCACATGCTAAAGCCAAGACACACACAGAAGAGAGCGGTGGCAGGTGGATGTTTGGCCTGAAATGAACAGTTTGGGTGGGTGAGGCTGTAATGACTAAAGCAGGACTGATTGGAAAACCACACCCAGCAGGGACAGGAGAGGAAGGCCAGGGCAGCTAAAAAGCTGCAGAGCCTCAAATGGGAGAAACAGGTGAGTTGCTCTGTGTGTGTGTGTGTGTGTGTGTGTGTGTGTGTGTGTGTGTGTGTGTGTGTGTGTGTGTGTGTGTGTGTGTGAAACACTGGCTTCAGAGGGTGCTAATAAAAAAAGAGGGAAAGGGGGCTAATGAGAGGTCAACAGGAAGACACTTATTATATCTCCTCCTCAGCGCAGCTTTAACTTACAAAATATATGATTATACACACATATATATATATATATATATATATATATATATATATATATATATATATATATATATATACACACACACACAGCAGCCCATGCTATCAAAGCCCTCATTGTTTCCTTCCTTATCACTTTCCTCTCTGCTGTTTCTCCCTTCCTGCACTCTCTTACCTGCCCTTATCTCCTCTCCCTTTCATCTCGGGAGAGGCCTCAGAGCACCGCAGACAAAGAGAAAAGAGGAGGAGGAAAGACGGAGCAGCAACAAGGGGGCATGAGAAGAGAGAGAGAGAGAGAGAGAGAGAGAGAGGAGATGAGGAGAAACGGAGAGGAGAGCAGGTCTCCTTATCTGAGATGACATACACACACACACACACACACACATATGTATGTTCACACACAGGGGCCATTGTTCTATGGTTTTGCTGCGGGGCCCTGTGATCACAAAGACTGATGAACGTGTGGCCCCTCTTTCTTCCTCCTTTCATCTCTTCTCATCCCTCTAAGGAGCTCCTTCATTAACAGATTACCATGTGAAAAAAAAAATGCCATTGGTGGACTCCAGTCCCACTTATAGCAGCATAAGTGCACAAATTTGTAGCAAGAATGGCTCCAAAGTGAATCTTCTTCCTGACTATTATCACTCCTCTCATCTTGCACAGTATGAAACAATGTCACCTTGTGTGCATGACACACCAGTTCAAAGGAGTCCACAGGCCATCCCAATGTTTCAGTGTTTTGACATCCGTTGCCATGAGGACAGCAGCACCTCCCTCCCTCCACATTCCCAACGTCTATCATGATGGACAGGAAGTGGCACGGGTGGAATGTGCGAAGCGTAGTAGCGCCGAGATGTCCGACGGCAGGTTTGCCCATCCCATTTCCCAGCAGCTTCCTGACCTGTGGGGCTACGACACCGTAACCTTTCAACTCTCCTCTGACAGGACATGCTTTTAAAAGCAGCCTGAAAAATGCCCTTCAGGTAGAAAGGCTGGCTTTTTCAGATTTTGAGGCATGAGGGTAAAAGGTGGTGCTCCGGCTTAGGAGATGCAGATCAGAAACAAGATCTTGGATTGATGCTGTTGATGAAGAAATCCAAGCATGTTTTAAAGTTTTAAACTAGGATGTGGATTCAATATTTGGATGAAGTGCTGATGAGCAAGATTTAAAGAGGCATCTGAAGATATTCTCCATTGCTCTGTCATGTCTCCATCTCTCTTCCCTTGATTGGCAGGAGGAATGTGGTAAGAATCTGTGTGAAATGTTTTTAGCGGATAAATGCTGGCGTTGCCATAGCGAGGGGGTCACATGGCGACGGACCCCTTCCATCCTCATTGTTTTTAGAGCGCCTCGCCGTACTGCTGGTGGTATGAGGTATGAGCACTGATGCTTTAACAAGGTACTTGGAAAGTATGTGTGATTGTAGGAGGTGTGCATGCACCGCACCATCACCATGGAGACCGCAAAATGTTGTTTTTCAGCGAGGGGGATCTGCTCAGGATGATGTAATCAGAATAGTAGACCTTTGACCCTTGGCCTAAGCCACGAAGCAGTCTAGCTTGGAAGTCCTATTTGACCTTTTGAACACAGATGAGTTGTATATACACAGACTGTGATGTCATTGAAGTAAGCTCGGTGAAATGTACACACGCATCTTCACACATGGAGCTTTCTCACTGTATTTGTGCAGCAGAGAGAGATATTATATCTGAGGTCAAACAGTCAATTCTGTTTCTACACAATAAAGATACGCTAAAACTGAAGGAGTTCCCATCTAAAGCCAGGCCACACAAAACGCTCTGCAGGGATTAGAGTCCCGACACACAGCTCTGAAAGCTTCATCCTGTATGTGCATTTAAAAAGCTACTTTACGGGCGCAATAAGGAGCTAGAGGCAGAATTAGTATCAAAACTGGTGCCCCAGCTGCTTAGACGACTACATATACAATGAGTCTTGCCTCACAGAGCATGAGAGTGCAACGTTTGTGTGTTTTTCCATTTTATTTCTTATAGTGAAAAAGCACCTGATGTATTCAAATACACAAAAACCAACGTTGATACAAAAATTTCACTTTCCAGTTAGCTGCTACCTGCATGGCTATATGTACTAAACATACAGAGCTTACACTCCAGGTCCACCCCTTCCCAGAAACTGCTGCGTATTGACCAATAGACCCTTCAACTCTTGACACACACACAGTAGTGTTTTTGGACACAAGAAGAGAGGCAGATAGAAAATGCTGCTTCTTGTGTTCTTTTTGAGCCATGTTGACAAATCTCATGACAAAGTGTTAAAGTTGGCGCTGCTCAGACAGCTACCGTCCAAGGTAAATTTCAATCTGCCAACTGAACGGCACGTAGGGTTTGTGCGGTGTTGAGACGTGCATATTTGTGCCAGCAGAGCTCTCACGTGCATTGGTGTCAGTACACGTTTTGTGCATGTTTAGACGGCTGTGTGGAATATAATGCAACGGCCTCCCTCTTCGACAAGGGGGTTCCACTTGAAATCATCCTCTAACAGCGAGGCCTCACAGTCCCTGTCGACCCCTTCACTCTAGCGTTACCTGGATACCGGGCTACTGTTTGTGTAATACTGCTGCTCCTCTTCCCATCAGCTCCTTGCTACTCCCATCTGCACTGGGGCTTTTATGCAGTTTATGGTTCCTGTGTGCAGCAGGCCTTTCTTTCTTCGTTCCAGAGATAAGACTAGACTGACTATATCAAAAGACAAAAATACATATAGATAAAGATAAAGTAGGCAAATAACTCAATGTCTCAATGTCTGTGGTGATGAGTGATCACCTGGATCTTCACCCTGAAATATTCCCCAAAAGAGGAAGCCGTGTCCACCACAACTACAAAAATATAAATACAATGAAGCTGAGCGTGCAAGCTCATGCAATAAGCTGAAGTAAAACACCTTGATGTATTTGGCTGGCTCTGTGTGATGCTAACAGATGTGCTGGGGTTGATGAGCATCTCCAGTGGGTAGATGTGCCATCTGTATCTAAACCGTTTCCCATGATTCCTCCTGTGAGCTGGCTGCAAAACCCTGGCCACTGTGCCGTCAAACATACACGCCCCATCTGGACTGCAACGGCTATTTTTACATGCGCACTTCAAACGGACTCACCTCGCCCTCCAAACATTCCACACCAGCGAGCGAGCACTTTGAACAGGGCGCCACACTGCCTCCTCGACTGCTGGGAAGTCTATATGGACATCATCGCAACTCTCTGTGCCACTCTGACCGCGTCTGAAGCCGCTCCTGTCAACCTGTTGCAAAATACCCCTCTGCAAATCAATGAGGATGGGAAAGAGATGGGAGATGCTCGGGAAGAATCAGGATTTTCAGGATTCATGTTAAGGCTTAAAGGGAGGACTTTTTGTGCAGCTGTTTGTGCTCTTTCAGGTGAAATTTGGGACCAAAAAGTCATACACATCGGGTGATGCTGTTCCTTTGTCTTTACTAGACCGTAACCGCCACTTCCTCACATTGTATCCCATTACTGGAAATTGAAGGATGCATAATTTGTTTATTTTGGCATTAACAACCTCTTATAGTGTGCGTGCTTTGGCTCTCTAACCATCAGTGAATTGCCAGTCTCTCATCTACAACCTAAGCATTCCAGTTATTCCAGATAATGGTGATGACGCAGGCCTGTTGACGCTGAGCAGAAAGGCTGGAGGAAGACGTCAGATCCACTAAATGAGAACTCATTTAGCATGAGTTCTTTTAATTTATTTATATATATATTTATATATATATATTAACAATTGCAACACCTTATGCGGCCTTAAAAGGGTCATGCAGGCCCTGACCTGAGACGCATGATGCTGTAATATTTTTATTATATCGCAGATTAACTCTCTTTGAATTTAAAAGTCATTTTAACGCACATGTATGCACACATGGTATCAGGTCCTCACAGGCACCCTGACTCAAACTGAAGGAATTTGTCCTTAAGCTATAGTGTCAATTGCAGCAGTGCGGTGACCTGAGACGGCCAGTTCAGAACATGATCTAAGAGAAAGTGTATGGTTGGGGCTAATGTTAGCCTTGAGATGGAAGCGGAGATTGTGAGAATTACAACACATTTCCCCTTGATAATCCTACATCTGGATTAAGTCTTCATGCTAGATTAAGCGCAGTCCAGTATAAATAAATACAGCGGGTTGTGACAAGGGGCAAATCAACAGTGAAAACATATGGAAAACCACAACAATGAATTTATTATGTTAGTTAAGTTTCGAGTGCTCAAACACTTAACAAGAAAATATTTAAACATCCTCCTCTCTATACTCTCCCTTCTTGAATCTCAAGGACTCTTTTCCACTCCATTTCAACTTCAGATTTAACCCTGATAACTATTCTTGTTTAACACGCCAATGACAGTTAGCAGCACCGCGCTCCCTTTAAAACACTAACAGCAGGAAAACAGAGCAGGGCTGCTGGGATGAGGCCTCTCTGGCACACAGCCTTGTGGTCTTTGCTCTCAGTTTATTTTGTTAGAGCATCATTTTGAAGATGTTCTGTCCATTGTGTTCCTCATTTGTTCCACACAGACGTCTCGGACTCGCAACAACCAAAACACTACCACCTTAATGTGTTGACTCGAAAACAGGAAACTCCTTGTTCTAATTACAGCCTGAATAGCTCAGAGGAAATCAAACACCATCATAAATCTGTCTTTTACTTCCCCTGCAGTGTACCATGAAGACTGCAGCATCGTACGTCCACGTCACCAAACGACGCCTCTGACGTCTCCTGACGTCTCCTCATCACGCACTAATGGTTTACATGCGTATTAGATTCTGACTAAGCGTGTGACAAATCAGACATGAAAGCTGTGGTTGACCTTTGGGCCAAACGACCTCAGCTGCACATTGTTTCCCAACATGCGGTTGTGTTCGGTGTGTGTTTTGACGCTGGTTATGACTCCATGTTTCAGACGACGTACGATCACACGTGTTCTGGTCAGCTCTTGCACAACACCACATGTCCCCTTCTTTCTTTCTCTCTACTTGTTCACTCTTTATCACATTTTGTTCTATATTTATCCTGCTGTCTTGCCCTTTGTTGTCCCTGCTTTATTCAGTTTGTGAGTACAGCTTGAACTTGTTCTGCTTGGGAGTAATCATGTTATCACTCCCAGTCCCAGGCATCCCTCAGCCACTTCCGTGTCCTCCGGCAAGTGATCCATCCACGTCAAAGAAGTGCCTGAACCGTAAGCGTGTGTGTAAGAGGACGATTATGAAATGTAGAGGGGAGAGGAGGGGGTGTACACATCAAGTGTTTGTGGAGTGGAGGGAGATGTAATCGTTTTCTGATGAGGAACAGATCGGACTTGTCTGCCCTCCTAAATCACAAACTGCTCTGCTCTGCAACAGACTATGCTTCTCCTAAAACCTCAGCTGATTCATTACGACCCGCTCTCCCTCCGTCAGAATGTGTCCACACCGGCACACAAACATGTTTTGATCCAAGGATGAAAACAATAGTAGTGACGACACGCGGGAGAAAAATGTAAAACTGGTCGGTCCACAGCATTTGTAGTTCTTGGATGAAGTTATGGAACAATAAGCGGACGACCAGACTCAACGCTAGACCTCTAAATGGCCCAAATCCACCCTCCAGCATCCACCTATACTTTCACCTACCTACTCATTTTAAATGATGCAAATCGGCTACATGGAGACTCCCTAGGAGAGTCAGACAGCTGTCACCAGCCAGATGTGAAGCCTTAATTTGACGTAAGCGAAAGTCCATGAAGAACTGAAGGAATGTATGTTCCATCCGGTTCAAATTCAAAACTCATAAATGGATATCATCATAAAAAAATGTAACTCCCCCATTCCTGTGTGTAGAGAGGGAAGAATTAAAGACATTTTTTGGGGTGTATAACTACAAGAAAGTAGCAGTATAGTTTCACAATAAAAGCTCCACAACAAAATCAACAACAAGCTATGAACGTCAGTTAATGGGCATGTTAGCAGCTATTGAGCAGAAGTGTGTTAAAAGCACCATTTCTGTTTGATCTGTTAGCTCAGCTATATTGGGCAGACTTAATTGTAAACTTTTCCACCTTGCCATGTATTTTCTTCCACGCTCTATGAATGGCTTATAGAATCCACTAAT
>JAVQJX010057146.1:0-10234 GCA_036025115.1 Ambassis agassizii
AAAATAATCAACTATAAAAATTCACATAGAAAACAATCTCTTAAAAAAGAAAAACAATTATCAAAGGAAATAAACTCAAATTAGGACAAATATTCCAGTGATATTTTGACATCTGTTTCATCACCAATCTCCTTAACTCGCTTTAAGTATCTGATGCTGTGAACTTGAAGACAGTATTTCTCAGAAAAGCAGCAATGTGTTTAAATACAGCTATATTGTGCTCAAAGGCGAGTACGGCAGACTCTTAGGTTTTGCATCAAATTATTCTCAGATTAAAATGACACGCCATCACGTGATCAAAACCCTTTTTTGATATGCAAGTGCCACTTCTTCCAATGTTCCGTAATTTGTATTAATGCTATATTGCTACTGGTTGAAAGTTAACAGAAAATCCTTTGTATTTTGAAATGTCTGTTTTTCAACCATCACCAATATGAGGCATTGATCTTGAACCAGCAGGCTTATCAACAAACTTACCCAGAGGTCTGAACATCCTGAGACTGGCTGCACGCTACACTCATGTGTTTGCATAGGAATAAGTATTTCATCACGGTGCAGGCTTCCTGTCAGATATTACAGCACAACATCATGGCAACATGTCTGCTGATGGCTACTGAATACAAATAGAAGCAAGGCCAGACAGTCAGAAACTACTGCTGCAGTTCAGTGGGAGGGAAAGTGGGCGGACAACACACATATACACACAGACAGACAACTGAACAAATACAGAGATACTTGTCTCAGCAGTTTTTGGGCAGTTTTCCAGTGCGCTAGATCCTCAGCAGAAAGACCACAAAGCTGTTTCCGAAACCTAACATTTATGACAGCATGGTCGGTACTGTACAGTAATTACAGATGGCAGTGCACATACACAGGAAGATGATTGTGCACATAAAACTAAATATAGGTGACTTTCTTCATGCCCAAACATTCTCACACACAAGCTTGTAAACTGATCTATCTAGATTTGTATATTTTATAAAGCTTTTAGTTGTACACCTCTGCTTCTCTCTGGTTTATAGGGTTATCAGGGGTTTTCTTCATGGATCTGCTGTGGGCACATGTGGCAACATGACTTAGAAAACTTAATATAAATGATCCCCTGTATGTATAAAATCAAACTCATGCATGCACCCCAGTGAGCCAAATCCCTCAAACAACAATGAAACATTCACACACACAAGATAAAGCCCCAGGTGATATGGTGGTGATATGGACAAAACCTACAAGTGAAATTATAAGATTCGATTTCTATTGGTTGGCACTTGTGTTTTCAACAATACAGCAAAATTATGAACGTTTATAGTAACATACAGTATATCAAGTAATAGGAATGTAATTTTCATTGAATGAAAAAAACTGAAAATGCAAAGTGGTATTGGTTGGAACATCCAGATAGAAAAGTCCCTCAACCACCTCTACATTTCAGACAGGATTCCCAATATAAGTTCAGGAATAACAGCAAATAAGAAAAATCCCCTCCTGAGCAAGTCTTTGGAATGGCTCAAGATGCCTTGATAAATGAAAGTTGAAATCGGAAAGATGCAGAGAATACATGAAAATATATATTTATGTGCATACGCTGAGAAAAAAGCATTTAAATCTTTGACACTGGCAAAGCTCCAAAGGTTGGTGAGGGGCATTTAAAGACTGAGGTTTAGGTGAAACCCCCACCCATATGTGCCTCTCCCCGTCATACCAGAAGACACAATCAATGCTATCCTAAAGATGTTCCTTTTAAGACAACAGTTAGATAATTACAGGCCTTTTGTTTCAGTAAATTATTCTAAGAGTGATGTTGGCCTCTGGAATGTCTAAAACAAATAAATCTGTTTTGATATCACTGACTGTAAAAAAAAACCTTAGAGCTAATTTGATCGAGTGGGAGCACTCTCAAGTAAGTCCTCTAAAGACTCTGCTCCTTCTAGTTTTGGCTCCTCACTCTCCACCTTCTTCTTTTTTGTGGCCGGTTTACTAGATGAAGGTGTGTCTTCTTGCATCAACTCTTTGGCCAGGATGTTGGTCACTGCATGTCCAGCTCGTCGGTGGTTGGCTGGAAACAAACACAGCACAAATGACATTAAAAAAAATAAAGACAACAAAACAAAGCAGCTGTCGTACAGACATCCGAGTGCATGCCATTATGTGACATATCTGTTGTACATGCAAAAAAGGCATATAAAAACATGTCAGCCATACATCACCACCACATGAGTAGCCAGACACATTTTATTCCACTGCAAATATAAAAGGTTCTATTAGTTTACAGAGCACACATACACCACGATGAAGCAGAACACACTCAGCAGTGTGTCATCAGTTTTGAATGATAAAACACAAACTGCATTTTCCCTTTCATTCCTTCAAACACACATGCAAAACAGACAAGCAGTGTGTATGTGGAAAAGTGTGATATGTGGATTAACTAACAGCTCTAATATCAGATTAGGCTCAATATGAACTTGATGAAATGAGGAAAAAAAAGAGGAGAGTCGATGTAGGATGCACAGTAGGAGACATGCAGAGGGAGAGAACGTGGGAATGATGAGTTGAAGGAAGGAGATGGGGTGTGTAAACCCGAGAAGGGAATGAAAGGGTTAGACACCACGAAGAGAAGGATAACTCATGCTGAGGGAAGATTAAATATGAAGGGATGAATGAAAATGAGATGATGAGACTGAGCGAGAGCAGGAAAAAGCTGACATGAAGTGATAAAATAAGCAGTAAATGCATCATGAGGAATAGAGGAGGCAATGAGGACAGATGAGATGCAAGGGAATGAATAGAGAAACTGTGTGACAAAGTGTGGCCTGAGGATGCTGTCGTTTTTATTCTATTCTACCTGCTTACATCTCTTCCTCCCACACACACACACCAGCAGCAGCAGCCTTGCTCTCTCTCACAGTCCTTCCTTTAACACACTTCACTCTCCTGTGTGGGAGGACAGCTGTGCAGCGGCGGCCATTTTGAATTATATAGGTCAGTGGGAGATGGTGTTTGTGTGTTTGCTGTATATTCAGAAATCTTCACCCCTCAAGCAAACGTTGCAATATCAGTACACACTCACTTCATAAACACAACATTGATGTAATGTTGATTAGAACAAAAGCACACATGCAAATGAACCATGACCCACACACAACCAATAGAGACTTGTCACATGGTTCTAATGGCCAAAACAAGAACACAAAAACACACAGAGTTACCGAGCAGGTCTCCAGGACTAGCTGTGATAAAGACACAATTGAGTCTGGGGAGAAAGAGGAGAAGGGGGATTGGCAGATTTAGAGTGGTGTTATCATCATCAAGGTGTGCTTGTTCTTTGTAAGTCGCAGCTGGACTCATCAGCACAGACTGAGGCACCAAATGAACACCTTGCACACTTTCAGTGAGAGAGAGACATATCCACAATCAGAAATGCCTACAATATATGGGAACACTTCTCTTTCATACTTCCTCCATATCCATTTCAGACCCCTCCCTTACTCATAAACTCACAAATTAGAAATTATGCAAATAACCCAAAAACCAAGAGAAGGATTGTGTGTGTCAGCGTAGGTGTCATTATATGTGTGATGTGCTGAGCTCGTCCTAAAAATTCAAACCTCCGGAGCAAAACTCTTCAAAGGCTGCCAGCCCGGCTCCTTACTCTCCTCCTTCACTCCCTTGTGAGAGAAAAGACACGAGGAGGAAGAGAGCGGGGGATTGGAGACAGGATCAGAGGGATGCTGCACTGAAAGCAGCGTGAGGAAAGGATAAAGTTAGACAGATTCCTGCAGATTAAAGTGACAGGGAGAAAAATCTCAGAAATTTTGAGTGTGTTTAAGTTTTATAGTTAAAATGTGATGAATCAAGAGCTTCAGGAACACTGGGTTTGCTTGGCCTGCTCCCAATTCATCCTGCTAAATACATAAATCTTGTATTATGTGAGACAACAGAAACATGAAGTGTAACAATGTCCTAGAGTTACACAAACATTTCACTTGAGACTGACACAAAATTGTCAGTTAACTATTAGAAGGTGGTTTCCAACTTTCAGTTTTAGCTTTACTTATGGGGAGTGACTTTGTTTGCAACTGTGGTTAAAGTACAAAGTAACAATGGCTAAAGTAAAACAGGAGCTCATTCAAACTTGAAATGGAAACGGCAACATTTTCAGCATGCATGGTGTATACAAACGTTAGCTCTGATGTTGACTAAATGATCCATGCATTTGGCATGAAGCCTGGTGGCTGCAACTGCAGGAAATGAGATACTGCAACTGACAAAGACTGTTTACTGATGGGTGTGAGATTGAATGACTGTGTTTGTACAATGAAGGGCGCCTAGTGGCACAAACATTGTAGTGAAAGGACCATCTGAAAAACATTACACTCTAGGAGACCTAATAATGACTACCTGATGAGAGAAAGAATCCTTTGTTGTTTGTGTTGTTGCCCTTATGAAGGGAGTATACGAGGATCAGAGAAATAAAGGTAATGAGACAATTTGCAGACAACCGTGTGTGCAGAACAGCGGGAGAGGGTGTCAACATCCAGCTCAGTGTTGTTTGGTGAGGTTCATCTCATCAGAGATTCTGCCTCCTACACCATGAGTATACAATGTGCATAGTGACATGACAGATGAGAAGCCACCTTCATGCTCTTGGTTTATTGTTCCTAAGGTTTAGTGCAGCAAATTCACAGTCAGCATTGTTAAAGTGCTACAACCAGGATCATGGTGTATTTGTTGATGTAAGCTGGACGTCGCTCAGTGACTTAGCAGAGACTCATATCGCCCTCTGCAGGCGGCACAGGATAGCACACTGCTTCTCTACATTACAGAACTGTGGGAAAGAGTGACGTCATATAGGACCACTGTTGGCTGATGTTTTAGTATTGATGTAAAAGGAATGGATTTTATGTCAGTGAATAGGCATAAGCGGGCACATCCGTGGCTGTCTGTGCTGTTTTGTCCACATGTGTGACATCATCACTATTTAAATCAAAGCTTGATTGATGATCTTATTGATAGAACTGTCTCTCGTGTGTGTGTGTGTGCGCGCGTTTGTGAACATCTGTGATAGGTTGGGTGGGGGTGGTCTTTTTTCTGTTTTTGTAAAAGCAGACTGTCTACAGAGGCAGCGTGTGCCTCTATTGTTGCTAGGCCTTTATCTTTGTCCCTCTGTTGTGATTGGTGCCTTGTGAGCTAGTTGCTACAGTGATTGGCTGATCTAGCAAGGGTCATGACCCAGCAGATGGGTCTATAGTGTGTGTTTAGGGATATCATTCCACCACGTAAAATGCTTTGAATATACACAAAGCAAATTAGCTTAATACAGGGGCACTAACATATCTGTATTTATGTAAAAGGACATGACATACAGTACTTAGAGCTAATGATGAAGCTCAGCACCAGAGTTTGATTGTCTGATAGAATTATCTCTCCTGGTTTTGTCTATGTGTGTCTTTTTGGTTGCATGTATTGGTATGCAAACATCCATGTGTGCCTTTGTATTGGCATGCAAGCATCTGGCGTGTGTGTTTTGTCTGCATATGTTAAAAGGGGAGGGATGGGGGAGGGGGGGGGGCAGCCAGACAGAGGGCAGACAGCTGAGAATGCCCCATGCAGTCTGATCACCAGCAAACACACACTCTCTGTAGGCTGCGTTACAGGTCAAAGGTGAGGGGTGTATACAGCCACCACTGCCTCGTGGCTCCCCATTCAGCCACACTGCTGGAACAATGAGCGTGACAAAACACTCAATAGGCCCTCAGCAGTCTTTTAACTCTTAGATGGTGACGTTTGCAGCCACTGCAGCTGTGAGGGGAGGAAAGAAAAGGGGGACAGTCTTCTTGTAATGAAGAACATTACATGCACAATAGATATGAAAAGCTGCACAGACAAAAATAGTCGTAAAACCAAGAACATAAAAATGTTGCCAAAGGTGCCTATTATTGTCAAACTTTAAACTTACCCATTAAACTTAGATAAACTTAATCCACAGTATATGTTAAGCAGACGTACCCTGGTTTTCCCTGAAACTCTGTCTTTTCACTAGACTCACAAGTATTTGTGGTATTTCTCATGTCTAGCAAAGAGCGCAAAGGTGGGTAAGGTGCCTGCAAAGTCATCAGTGTCAGTGTTTTTACTGTATATTCTGAGCTCTCCACCTTCAAGTGTAGCTCTTCGGGTGGAATATAAACTGTTGCAATGACTCAAAATAATATTTAAATCAAGAAAGCAAAAAGATATCCAGTGCACTTTACATAACACTGCATTACAATGTGTGGGACAATTGGTAGCACTTTCGGTATCAAAGGTTCATTAATCACCAGGAAAAAGTTTCTCTGTTACACAATTCACAAGAATTCAGACTGACGCTAGCTTGGCCTTAACACCTGTGTTTAAGAATATGAAATTCTCATTTTCTGCAGCTTCATTGTAATTTTGTCTGCTTTATACCCTGCTTTGAAAAAAACATTCCACCACCCCTTTGAGCATTCAAGAGTCTGAACCTTTGTTCTGTGTCTGTAAACTAATTATGTGACAAGTGAATGCAAAACGGACGATTGTGCTTTGACTGCAGGAGAAATAATAAGTCTATCCAGCAACCAGTTTAACTGGTTTAACTCAGTGAGAGTGAAAAGGTCAGCAAACTTAATATAATCATAGTGAGACTTTTATAAAGAAAAAAAGTCAATTCTCTAAATACTGTATCTCACATCTCTTTTGTGTGAACCGTATTTCACACAATCAGTATACATTATGTAGTAACACTCTTCATGTTCACTCACATGAACTGCTAGATGGATATTTCTGAGCCTGCTGCCTGTGGCCCCACGGGTGCCAGATATGTATCACTTCAGCCAGAGTCAGGATGTGTCTCCTCCTACGTCTGCTTCCACTAAATTAAAACCTATGACTCAACCGACTAGTCAAATATGCATGGACACACTCCTACTGTGTGGGTGAAAACCTGAAGGTCCTTTCTGGCTGCTAGAACCAATGTGGGTAACTAAAATTTTTTTTATTAAATATCAATAAAACAAACAATGTTAAAAAAAACTAAGAAAAACAAACAAACAAACCCTGAACTTTGGCAAAAGAAAAACATAAATGACTGGTTAGGAATGAGACAGGGAGGAGACAGGAATGTGATACATACTGTATAAGCACTTATTTTTTCATAGACTTTCCCACCACAGATAAGTATGTGCAGAGAGGAAAGTGCTTTCTTTCACACACACATGTTCAGGTATTTCCTGTTAGGAGTGTGTGGTGGCCAAACAGTACTATGGATGACTGAGTGAGCCCTCAAGTGGGCCTCATTTTTTCACCCCCTTCTGTCTCTCCATTTTCCATTCTCACTTTTGTCTCAGTCAGTTTAGTAGTGATGAGACTGTGCTGTTTGCTATTTAAGAGAGTTTCCTACCCCATGTGATTAAGAGGACAAATGAGGACAACTGGCTATAACCCTGGTTCTACTGTGGCACATAATGTGAGCCATTGAAAAGCATTTGGAGATAGAAGGAAAAATAAAAAGAAACACAGACACATTACAAGAAAGATAGAAATGTAAACATATCACCTGCTAAAGCTTCCAGACTTAAATATAAACAATGGGTTCATTTCATATCCCATGAATAATCAAAGACAATCATACAGTTACGCATACAGCCCTGTTGTGTTGAGGGGGATATAGTATATTGGTATAAAAAATGTCTGAAACAATCTGGGGATAACAAAAGGAAAAGAAAAGGAAAGAAAAGAGTATAGTGTACCCTCTGGCTCTGAGCTATTCCACTCTTGAACACCGCTTCACATCTGGCTTCTATTGATGGTGGGATTGGGTTGCACACACTCTTCCACATCCTTTCTTATGTGCGAATACTGAACCCACACAAGAGTGCATGTGAATAAACACACACACTCTCTCGCTCTCCCTCTGCTAATGGGCACTGGACCTTTTCCCACTCACATGGCTACACATGAGTTGCCTAACAGGAATCATGTTACAAAGTTACTGTCCTCCCACTTTCTTTTACATGGTCCTATATTATCCACAAAATGAGCCACATGCATGAGACTACAATTGTAAAATGAAAACAGTGTCCTCTTACTGACTGTCAGACTGACATTGTTTCCAAAAATAGTTTACTATACCTTTTAAAACCTAACCTTTCTCTACACAGAAAAGGATTAAGGCCACTGTAAAAATATTTGAGTTCTGACATTTTAACTGGAGTCATGATTCTGACTTATTTACTCAAGCCAATGTGAAACCACAATTTTAGTGTAACCAAAGTACATTTGCTGAGTGGATTTGGACATCACTTCTTATTTTACTCATACTTTATCCAGTCATTACACCATTTGTGCACTGTCCACTCACTGAACTCACTTGCCCACGCATTGGCTCATCATTCTACATTCATATTCTTCTTATGTTTTCCTATCCCACAGCCGCACCCTCATCAGTTGTTCTTCTCTCCAACTACACACCCTTTTGTTGTTGTGCCAGCCTTTGATGGCTCTGGCTTTGCCCTTGTAACCATGGGCAGCGAATATTACCACAGCCTCTGAGCCATGAAACAGATGGGAGCGGGGACAGGGGAACACAAACAAATCTGTTGTTGTGTACTGTCATAGAGACGGAAGAACAGAAGAAGGAGAATAAGCTTATTGTATAAAAATAAGCAAGTGAGACATGAAACTTTGAGATATGTACATGGTTTGTGAAGATTTACTGTGTGTAAATACCTGCTTGCCGTGGGCCTCTCTTCCTCCTGAAAGCAGCGCCGGACTGCAGCGCCTCCAACAGGCCGTCCATGATACCAGTTTCATCACCCTCTGTAAACAGCATCAAAACACAATGTTAGCCATGCATCAACAAATACTACATTAAATCAGTTTGTGGGGTGCAGTTATAGTTACACACACCCTTCATTATCACCACCCTATTATTTTACAGCCCCTGGTAGTCATTTTCTTTCTTAGCAACGAGGGAGTGATTGGTGGCTTTACTAAATTCTTTATTCCTGTTTAGGTTACACCAACACACATGTGGAAAGAAGGGTTATTTAATAACCACGAGGCAACATTGGTAAGTTACATTAACCCAGATAGGCAGTGACCTGGTTCTGCTATGGTCAGTGCTAGGGGGCTGCACACTGAACTTTCAGGAAGATAACCTCTGAAACACACCCACAGTGGACAAACACACCCACTGGAACCAATTCCACATAGACATTAAAATACTGAAGAAGGAATGTTCAATTGTGGCTGACAGTTAAACAAGTAGTGACTGGAAATGAGCTTGTAAGTTCACAGGCTCAGCTTATATGTGTGGGCTATGTTTGTGTGTTTGTACAGAACTGTGCGCCAAAACATGTGGGGTACACAGTTTCAATGCTGGGTGTACAAGAGTGAGCATTTGTATGACCGTTTCATGGGCAAACTTTCAGTGGCACAACTCAGCAGTCAGGCAGATGGTGTTAATTATATCTATTTGAACCTGAATAGACACAGAGAGGTCTGGGAAAAAGGGCAGTGAGGTGGAGGGTTAAAGGTTTATGTCGTCACCTCCCCAACCCCCAAACACAAACACGATTTGCGCATGTGCATGAGCACGCACACACACACACACTCAAACCCACACACACACATATAATCCTGCTGTAAGCCATGAAGCAGATGGCTTGTGGTCTTGCCTGTCACGTCAGAGAAAGTCTCTCTCACACAAGCCTTCCATGGCTCAAATACACCACTTATTGTCCATGTCCTGGAACTGCACAAACAGAGAGAATGGTGAGGTAGGCCATGGTTTTCTTCTTTGGGGGAAACACATCTGGCACATTTCCACTTACGCTAATCACATGGCTGGCTTAAACCGCTGGTGCTAGCACACAAACACACAAACCTATTTGTGAAAATGTACTGGAGGCTGTACAGAGGCCAAACAATGACCTAGCTGTGTACAAAGCATGCTTATTATTGACTGAGTCAACAACCCACTAAATCTGGAAAGTCCTACGGCCTGTGCTCCCTATACTATTACACGTACTGTTCACAAGTGTTTTGTGTGAGTTTGGCCCAGGGCAACACTATTCAATGGACCCTTTAACAAGAAGAACACTTGCCAGATTCAATCACTTGTTGTTTCATGTGCTCACACTATTGTAGCCATAATTAAAAATAATATTTGACCTCACAAACTGTGCTGACAATTAACAATGTTATTATTGACAGTAAT
>JAVQJX010057151.1:0-13377 GCA_036025115.1 Ambassis agassizii
AAAACATGCATGAATCTATGATGAGATGGCAAAACCTGTTCAAAGTATTGATCTTACATACTTTTTTTAATCATTCAAACCCGTGTTTCATTATCAGGTAGACCTCTGTTTGGGTTCGAGTGTGCATGTCTTTGACCCAAACCTACAGTGTCTGGGTGGCCATATGTATGGTAACATCAGCAATTTAACAAAACATCTTCCTCAACATGACAACATACAGTGTGTGAAACGAATTACTGACAAAACACGCAGAGACTCACAACAACACATGACACAGTGCATCAATGACAAGCAGCTCTGTTGTGTTTGCATTTCTGTGTGTGTTTGTGTTGTATTTGCAGTGTGCGTTTCGTGGGATGTCTCTGTACACTGAGCTCTGTTGTCTGCGTACAAACTGGACCTGCTGTTGTTTGGATCAGAACACACCGTGTGGTCTGCACCAAAATATCAGTGCCTCTCTCACATGCACTTTAACAAACTGTTCACCATTGAGTGTTGCGGACAGTGCATGCTGTCATGTGTTGTGTTGTGCTGTTTAATTATTGGATTGATTTTTTTTAATGATAAATAGCAAGTAAAATTGTAAAGTGTGTGTTCACAAGTGGGCAGTTATTGACTGTTTTTGTGGGTCCTTATGCACTAGGAAAAGGTTATTACCATGGAGACATGTGAAATATAAATGACTGTGAATGATTTTCAGTGTAGATTTTAGATTTCCAGTACATCACTTTTGGCAAGCTCAAAGAGAAAATAATAATAGTCATTTGAATGTCATAATTTAGTCATTGATACTCAATACTCTATCAATACAATCTTCCATATGTGATCTTGTTTGTTTGTTTATTTATTTATTTATTTATGCAGAAAACAAGCATTTTTTGTGCACATGACACAAATAACTATTACAGAAATACTCATCACAGGCAAGATTTGCCATGTAAGCCACAAATAGTAAGAGAAAAAAAGAAAAAAAAACAGCTTTGTTTCTAAATCATACACATTAAGTGCGGTAAATTTAACCATTTTGTTTGTCAGTTTGGTGTTCCCTGACTGGTTCCCTACCTTGAAGTGGTTATGCTAATCATCATCCAGTAATCTCTCTTGAAATCAAAAGGAAAGCATGACAGTTCAGCAAAATGCTTCCTTGAGCTAAAAAATATTTTACTTAGCTGCACTCATAACTGTTTAAATCATGGCACTAGGCCATGTTAGCAGTTAGCCTAGCCTAGCATAAATATAAGCTACAGAAACATCTGCTCCATGTGTTCAGCATGAACTATGAGCCACCTCATCTTCTCCTCCAGCTTCCTGCCCTATGCTAATTATGCTAATCACCGTCTGATTGAACACACTGGAATAACAGGAAGCTTGATCTCGTGTGCCAGTTCTCATTAACGATGGTCAATCAACTCACTCTCACATTACTAAACCTAGATTAGCTTAACAGAAGGGCATGTGATACATCTAAAGTACTAAATCTCATCAACTAGCATGCTACATGTCATTTGTTTACAATATGCAAGTCAGAAGTGGGAATTCAATGTAGAAAATGATATTTTGGTCACTAAGAATGTATGCTCATTCTTGCTAAATGTCCTTTACATGGTACTTCAAACCACCACGCCACCCAGCAACAACAGAGGCAGGGGGCACTAGCTTATTTGGCTAATAACCTTTTAGCTAGAGTGCCTCCAACTGCCATAAAGCTGGTAGCATGAACTGAAGCAGAAAGCACCGGCTAGATTTGCTAATAAACTCTAAGCTAGCTTAATCTTCTGTTGCTAGTGGTCCATAGTTAAGTTAGCATGAATAGTGGCAGGAGAGCAAGCTAGTTTTGCTAATCTTCTTTTAGCTAATAACTCCGAGCAATTACCATAGCTGGCATCAGGGACACCATCTTGCTAAACTGGTTAATGACCTCACCTGGTGTCTCAGTCTAGCTTTGCTAATCTTTGTACTTATACCACAAAGCAATTAGCATAACTAACTAGCATAAATAGCATCACGGAAACCCCCATCTAGATTTACCAACTGCTTTTCAGCCAAAGTATATCTATCACACATATTTTGAGCTAGTGCCTTACAAACAATAAGCTTAGCTGGTTACCTTGATTAGCAGCAGGGAGAGCTAGCTAGCTAAAAAAAAATTAAAAACAAAACTTTTTCTCAGGTTCTGACGCCAAGATAACAATTCTTGTCAAAAAATACGACTTCATCCCAACAGAAAGAAGTTTCTAAAAATCACGTTTAACTATTCTTACAAAAACGATGAAAGCATGTTTGTATAAAGATACATTTTAAAATGATACATGTAGCCATGTGCGCATAACAGCGCTACGTCATTTCCGCATCAGTTCACTGAGGCCCGCGTGGCTTTTTCACACCGCAGCAGCCAATCAGCTGCGGTCACAGCTGTGTGAATCTACAGGTGATCCGCTGCGGCTCTGGTCACCATACAAACCTCACACTGTGGAGACTAAACTATTATCTGTGCGATAATGTGTGAAAATCTGACTCATCAGGCGGCAGCATTCGACGCCATTGTAAAAAAAAAAAAAAAAAAAAAAAACACGCTGCATAAGCCTTACGACAAAGTCAGAAAATACTGTTATATTTTTACCACAACAACACAAAACGGCAGAAAGCAGCATCTTACCGACAGAAACGCTCCTTTTCTCTCTCGTCTCTCTCATTACTGACACACAGCCCACCGCATCTCACCGATTTCATCACGTGCGTCCTCTCCCACAATTCTCCAGCCCGTCACATTAAAGGTGAGAACCTCACAGCTGCAGCTTCCTCACACCCTCAAGGAGGATGTTTGATTGGTTAAGACGACTGAGGCTGTAATTCCAGTCTACTGTGAATTCCATTTGTGGCAGAAAATTACCCGAAAAAAAGAAAAAAGAAAAAGAAATGTATGAAAATGTAGACTTTATGAATGAGAAACAGATCAAGTAGAAGCTTTAAAGACTCAGATAAATACATGAGGCTGATTTTTGTAATGATCTGCTCATAGATATTAGATTTCTTTTAATCTTCAGTGTGAATTATGGACTAATAATAAATGTTTTCACGTTTTAGATACTTTAGTTAACACATATGCTGGTGATATAAATTTCTAATATTTAATCCTAATTATGAGAGATCATGTTTTGTTTTTATAAATGAAACAAGCTGATTTTAAAAGGTGGTTTGTAGACTATTTGTTTATGATTTACTTTAAGATTATAAATACACCTACATCATTTTTACTTCTTTTGGTGAGTTTTTGTTCTCTATAAAATGACCCGTTTCTGTTTATCACTTTCGTGTGTGTGTGTGTGTGTGTGTGTGTGTGTGTGTGTGTGTGTGTGTGTGTGTGAACTCTTTGCTTTGAGCTTCTCTAAAGTGTCTCATGATCACAGCTGAACTCACAGTGACATGAGAATTGACCTTTTCACCCTGACGGCTAATTCTCTACATTTTAACACACACTCATTGATAAATACCTGAAATGTCTTCTGTTAAATCATGACTTTATAACTTTAAACATGAATTTCTGAAATGCTGAACGTATGAACTTTACACAGTGCTCAGCGAAAGGTTGCAGTGAAAAATCTAATATACAACTAAGAAATCTGTTTGCTTGTTGTTGTTGTTTTTAAAATAATTTCACTCAATTTCAAGTTCACTTGGGGGTGGCAACTCAGTCCATAAGGGTGTGGGCTGCTAATCGGAGGGACATGTGTGGAGGTGGACTGGTAGCTCTGAGTTACTGCCGAGGTGCTCTTGAGGAAGGCACCGAACCCCCGATAAATAATCGGAGTAAAACGTAATACATTTTAAAAAAGAAAAGAAAGAAAGAAAGCTGAAAAATAAAGTTTAAAATACATCAATAACAGAGTTATAGAGACCTCTACTGGTTGAATGTGGTAATGACAGGTAGAAAGAGGAATCAAAATTACAAACCGCCCACAAAAATTCAATGAATGATCATTTAATAATATTGTATTAATTATAGATAGTTGTTCTGGGTGTTTTAATCCCATCACAGGATTTTCATCAGCATTGGAGTTTAGAGTAAGCTTAGAAAATTAAACATCTAATGCAAAACAAACACCTTTAAGTCATAATTATGAAAAAATAACAAAGTAAAGTTATAAAAAAAAAATAATGTGGATCTGCTGCTGACACATTCCTCAGCTCATATAATAATGTGGCTATGAGAGCCTTTTTCAAGGGCCCCATTGACTCATGATGCATCACTGCCTCACGTCAAAACAAATATTAGTCTGTTTTATAGTCCCTCTTTGTTCTGATGCTACCTTTTTACCAAACAGAAAAATAATCACATGTCCTCTGAAGCAAATAATCCACACTGTGTCACTGTTTGCTTACAGATAAGTCAGTCCTGCTGGGCTCTTCATCTTGATTGTGATGGATGTTTACACAGTGTAAATCGTTACATTTAAGAGTAAAGTTTTGGTGTAAGGTCAGCCAAGTACAAGTTCCTGATAATGAATGTAAGTCAAAGTAAAGAGGAGGAGCCTCTCTGAGCAGATTTCTGTCGTAAGAAGAGAAAAAAAAATCATCAAGCTTTCCACCAGACCTTTTATAATGTTTTTCAATAAACCTGCTGTCAGACTTTGTCCACTTGCCTTTCTTTGATTCTGCAATTTAGACTCTATTTCTCGAGTTTGCAGAACAATTATGTCACAAAAACGCACCAATGAAGCTTAAAACATCCCTGACATTGAACAGATATCAAAATACACACATCTTGACCTCATGAACTTGTGTGGGCTTCTTTGTGTTGCCCACACAGGCAAACGTAACCCTTGTGATTGAGTTCTTTTGTTTGCTCATTAAGGGCGATGATCCAGGTCTCGGGCGAGGTCAGAGTGGTGTCACAAATACAGCAGATGAAGCTGCTTGAGGACAGGCTAAAGCTCACACCAAACACAGGCAAAAGTATGTGGACGCACAGATACCAGATCTGTTTACTGGCCTGCATTGCTTTTGGTTTCTAAAGTCTGATGCAGGGTGATGATGTCAGGTGTCTGCTGGCCTTGAGGTCAGGACAGGTAAGTTCTTTCAATGCAAACTGAAAACATCATCACTTTGAGCTTGTTTCTGTGCCAACAAATCCACAAATCCTCATTATATGCTCTAAAGCTGCAACAATGAGTCAATAAATGGACGTTTGGAACTGTCGCTCTGGAAACAGGAACATTTTTAACACATTATTTTCAGTCAATAATGCAAACAATCATCACTTTCCATATTTCCACTTTACAATTAAAAAAAAAAAAAAACTAAAACAAACCTTACATACTGTCCATTTACTTTTAAATTAACATTTAATTTCACCTCTTTTTGCTACAGCGCCACTTTGGTTCCCTGTCCAGCACATTGAAGAGTAAAGACATCAGGAAAGGCAGGTTATTCCACAGCTAATCATTTCTTTGATTGGCAAAATATTGATTATCTGTTCTAAAGATACACAATGTGTCCATAAATGGAAGTTTGATCTGTTACATTGATTGATTAATGATGGACAATAATTCAAGCATTATTACTATTTTACTCTGTATTTCTATGTGTGCTTACCTCCCTTACTGTCCACACAGCCATAGCCAAGACATAAAACACAATTATTCCATTAGAAAATCTAATAACTGCAGCCTCCAAGTTCTTCATTATGTATCCAAGTATAAAATACAGATGCAATACTTCTGTCTTGTGGGGTCAAATATTTGACTGTGCAGAGAAAGTTGCCAGAAAACTCACACTGTTGATTTTTCTTCTGGCTGCATGTATAATGATCAGCCATAAATTATTAGTGTGTGAAAAATAGAGATTAGTGAAGAGGTTTGTACAAAGAAGTTGATGTGAGTGGCCTGAATGATGAGGCTTGATAACCTTTGCAGTATTTTTCGGTCATCACTATTATCACTATTTGAGAAAATGATGCATGCAGTACGTGCTCAACGTGACAGAGAGTCAAGGTTAAGGCCTCTGTCAATCTCTGTGTGAGTGTGTGTGTGTGTGTGTGTGTGTGTGTGTGTACAGACCTCTACATATCGTTGCTCAACTTTGTTTGTGTGCGTGCGTGTGTGTGTTATTTCTGCCTCATCATGGCTGCTGGAATATTCTTTTTAGCCATCTCAACATGGAAAAAATATAGATTTCAGACTTTTTTTAAAAGCAAGGAATATTTGGACAAAAGTGTAAATGACAAAGAGGGGGAAAAAATGCAGAAGTTTGTGAGAGAGATGGACAAAGAGCAGCATGCAAGGGAGGGAATTAGTGAAAGGATGGGAGGAGAGAAGGATGCAGAGACTGAGAGGACTCAAAAAGATATAAAATATAGAAATTAAGCTTTTTACAACAAAGGATGCTTGTCTGTTAGCTAAGCGAGCTATCATGTAGGATTGATCAAAACACATGCACAGTATTATCAACAGCATATTTATCAAGCAAAGAAATATGATGCAAAGCTTTTCAACATACTGTGCATGAAACACCTAATATTGTTATTGTATGAAATACATGTCATAATGTGCACCCACGGAACGGGGATTCAGTGAGCATTAGTCAGCATTAACTTATCATCCTGGGTTCATTCTGAAGTGAGGGCACATTGTAAAGCCTTTATATCTGATACATGCCAACTAGGGCTGCACAGTTTCTGCAGACGTGTCGATATTTTCACATTTTTTTCACATAATTGCGAATTGAGAACATAAAGATTTTACAGATGTAATGAGTCTAAACCACGTTTATCTGTTAATGTTCACCTTACAAATATTAGACCACAGCTATTCAGAGGATTGTGAAGTGCAGCCATCAGCAGGTTTTATTTATTTTTGTAGGAGCTCTGGGTTAGTTACCTCTCAGACTTGGACAAGGTCCAAACAGACCACTGGAAAGTTCTGGAATATATCTGCAAAGCTTGACATGTAATATGGAAAAAAATGCTGATTAAATACTGTTTTTTTATTTGTTTTTTACCCAGCATTGATAAAATAAAACCTCCTATATGAAAGCATGCTCCTTATATCTACAAACATTTTATGTGATTTTAAATTTATGCTATGCATAGCTTATAGAAATCAGCGCTACATAAATATCTTCTGCAGTTCCAGTGACAAATATGCAACAAATTATGCATCATTTTAAGGACATAAAGTGCATGTCTATTGATTAGACATTCAGGGTGAAAAGGGGGCTCTCTGAATTCTATGAATCTCAGCTGAGCCAGGACTCTCTTTCCTGGTAGCTGGTCTGAGGGCTGGGGTAGAGCTCTCTGGGGCACAGTTCCTGGGGCACTTCGTGGGTGTTTGTGTTTTTTGATGAACTGACTTCATCTGCACATTGTCCACTCCTCCTCCTCCCCTCTGTGCCCAACAAACGTAGCCCACGTAAACTGGGCTATAATATAAACCAGGGCAGCAGCAGTCACCAGGGTACCTTTTTGCCCAGCTCTGCAGGCCTCCCAGAGGATCCTCAACATGAAGCTGCTCACCCACATCTTGTGCATCTGCCTCGGCCTCACTCTGGCATGGGCTCAGCAGTAAGTAGTCTTTTCCTGAGGGGACATATGTGTTTGATGCATGTTATCTTTGAGACAAAAGCTGTTATGATCCGGTCTAGAGGGCAATGCAATTCAAAGTGCATATTAGATTAGTCTGTAATGCATCCAAAAATCAAGGATGGTTTCAAAAGTTTGTTTTTATACCTTCCTGAATAAGTAATGGCTGTTTGAAAGTGGAGAAGTTTATCAAAAATAGCAAAATCTCAACTGCATACACTGTAAATCTGTCAATATTAATGGAATTTTTAAGAGTTTTCTCAAATGAATGTTGTTTTAAAACCTCCAGTCTATTTTCACTTTGAAGGGGAAGCATAAATGATTCAGAAAACTATTAAAACTTTGTGAAAACTGTGAAAAAAGTTCAGCATGGCATCTACAGTTTGAATATTTATTAGTATAATCTTATGTAGGAAATGTATATAAAAACTTAAAAATGCTGCAGCTTGTTCTTTGCAAATGAACACGTTTCTCTGTTTGTTCTCTTCAACCAGTCATGCTGCTGCACCAGGTGAGTTCATAAAAATCTGTCACTTCTCATCCTGCATGTGAAGAATTTCTCTCTAAACTCCCATATCATTCCACAGCTGTCCCTGACCGCTGCCTCGGCCTTGAGATGGACGCTGCTGCAGTGAATGATGAGGGAGTCCCATACTTTTTCAAGGGCAAGTCCCCACATACTGATAAGTAAAATCATTAACACACTTTTTGTGACAGAAAAAATGTTTCTAAAGCTTGTATTCCCTCTCAGGTAACCACGTCTTCAAGGGCTTCCACGGCAAAGCTGAGCATTCCAACGGCTCTTTCAATGAGCTGGATGACCATCCTCACCTGGGACACGTAGACGCTGCTTTCCGCATGCACTACGAGGACAACCCCACTGACCACGACCACATGTTCTTCTTCTTGGTATGACCATGCAAAGTTGAAGTTAGAGTGAGGAAAAGGGATTGTAGCAATGAAAAGACACCTAGAGAAGAAAAGTTTCTTGACGCAACTTGTCCATTGTTGTCTTATGTTGTAGGACACCAAGGTCTTCAGCTATTATCAGCACAAACTGGAGGGTGGCTATCCCAAGAACATCTCTGAAGTCTTCCCTGGAATCCCTGACCACCTGGATGCTGCTGTGGAGTGCCCCAAACCAGAGTGCGACGAAGACTCCGTCATCTTCTTCAAGGGTAGGCATGCACTGTGAGACACTAATGTGCTTATATGACCACAGAGGAGAATGGACAGATAACCTTCTTCCTTGCAGGAGACGACATCTATCACTTCAACGTCAGAACCAAGGTCGTAGACAAGAAGGAGTTTGAGTCCATGCCCAACTGCACGTCTGCCTTCCGCTTTATGGAACACTATTACTGCTTCCATGGACACATGTTCTCCAAGTTTGACCCCAAGACTGGTGAGGTGCACGGCAGATACCCCAAAGAGGCACGTGACTACTTCATGAGGTGCCACAAATTCAGTAAGTTCTCATCAAACGGCATCCCTAACACTTCATATTTTCATCCAATCTCTATCTGAAGCAACACTTTGCGTTTGTTTGCCCTTTAGGTGACGACAGCGACCATATGGAGAGAGAGCGTTGCAGCCGTGTTCACCTGGATGCCATCACATCTGATGACTCTGGAAACATATACGCCTTCAGAGGTGAGAGTCCTGCACACAGAGAGCTGTTTGAATCCTGGTCCCAGCACCTCTGAATGTTTCCTTTCCTTTGCAGGCCACCACTTCATCCGTAAAGATGAGGGCAACGACACACTGAAGGCTGACACCATTGAGAACGCCTTCAAGGAGCTGCACAGCGAAGTCGATGCTGTTTTCTCTTATCAGGATCATCTGTACATGATCAAGGTAACCTACAGAAACAATCACACAGATCAGGTCAATTTTTCCTCCTTGAAGCTAAAACAAATGTTTATTTTGTGTCTCCTCAGGATGACCAAGTCTTTGTTTACAAAGTTGGAGAGCCACACACCCACCTGGAAGGTTACCCCAAGCCTGTGAAAGAGGTGCTGGGCATTGAGGGACCCATCGACGCTGCATTCGTCTGCCAGGATCATCACATCGCTCACATTATCAAAGGTATTGTCACCAATTATCATGTGCACAGAGTGAGGGATTATGGGAATTTAACCAATAGAGATAATGCAACAGAAACACAACCCCTACAACACTATAGCCTGTGCCAAAAAACTAACAAGAGTGGCCTGGTGGTTTAACATGTTTTAACACTGCCTCCTGGTGGCTAAAAGTTGTAACAACACATAGACATGCAGCATCTGCATGATCATGCTGCACTCTTTTGCTTGTAACTTGGCCCATGCTAGCATGTTGGCAATGGTGAAGCCTATCAAGTGTGCAATGCAGTGTGGTTAGGGCCTAATTCACAAATATAGCCAATGGAATACCTAAAATAAAAACAAATACCAAAGCACTTTTGATAGTAAAACATTGACTGACCAGTGCTGATGCCTGTGTCTTCCATGTGTTTTCTTTCAGGCCAGAACATCTACGATGTGGAACTGAACGCCCCCACTCGTACTGCAGGCAATGAGCGTCCAATTGCCCTCTTCAAGAAGGTCGACGCCGCCATGTGCGGTCCTGGAGGAGTTAAAGTGATAACAGGAAACCACTACTACCACTTTGACAGCATCATGCTGTTTGTGGCCGGCAGGGCTCTGCCTGAGCAGCACAAAGTATCTCTGGAGCTGTTCGGCTGTGATCACTAACCTGCTTGTTTGATGGGACTGAAAGGGTTGTGCAGAAAGTCACACACAACACAGTGAAACATGGAAAAACAGCAGCACCGTTAACATCAAGGCAGGAGGCGCCACATGAAGGGTGGCCAAGCTTTCTGACTACAGATGATCCAGAGTTTCATACCCCTCTGTGCCTCACCCCAGAATAACCTTTGATTTGTTTTGTTTCTCATGATCACATTCTGTGGTTCTCCATGCAAAGTGTGCTAGCAACCAATGACATGTTTTTTCTATCAGGCATTTTGCCAGTGTTGTTGTGAATAAAGAGGAGTTTCAAAAAACAATGCAAAGTGTCTATTATATATATATTTATGCATTTGTCAGTGTTATAGTTACAATTTCAATATCAGATTTTATGAAATCAATACAATACATTATAACATGTTTATAAGTTGCATTCACCATGCTGAAACACAAAATCACAAAATAGTCACTTCCTGAATCTGTGTCACATGATCTTTCATTGCCACAGCCGCTTTAAGCGGGTTTTGGGGTGTCCAGGGTCTATTGTTCTTCATCCCCCTCTATTTGTTAGAGATAAACTACACATCTTGATAACATTCTGGCACAAACTGGCAGACAGACTGAATCTGGCTGGGGCCTTTCTGTGTGGAGTTTGTGGGTTCTCCATGTGACTACATGCCTCTCACATACTAAAACGTATTAATTATCATCCATCCATCTTCCATACCCGCTGTATTCCAGGCAGGGTACACCCTGGACAGTTTGCCAGTCCATCACAGGGCAACACAATCATTCACACACAACTATGAGCAATTAAGAGTTATTTAGAATGTAGGAGGAAGGTGGAGGAACCCAGAGAAAACCCACACAGGCACAGGGAGAAAGTCACCACTGTGCCACCCCCACATGTTAAGTTAGTACTCTTAATTGGCTGTAGGTGTGCATCAGTGACACCTGTCCACCCTGCTTCTCGCTTCTCTACAATCCAACCCCTCCATGACCCTGTAGTACAGGACAAAGCAGGTTCAGAAAATAGATGCTCATAAACATCCAGCTTTGTAGTGCTAATATAGCTGTAGCAGGTACATGTTAGTGTAGCTAACAAATAAACCACAGAGTAAATCATAACACTTACACAAAATGATGGACAATGGAGGTAGTGTCTGCCTCCTGAACCAAAGCTGGAGAGGTTTCTGATGAAGACACACAGACACACACTGACTTCCAGTTACAAGAGAGCGACACTTACAGATATTCACCACTAGAGGGCACACAAGCTCCAATTTTAGGAAGCAGCAGCAGCAGCACAAAGACAGTAAAACTTTTGTCTTCCTTCTGCTTTAGAGCACAGATAAGTCAGTGCAGGTGTGTTTTTATCCAGACACTGAGATCTGAGTTAACCACAGGGAGCATTCAGTGTGTGCCCCAGCTTGACAGAAACCTGTTGTTTTCTATGTGGTGATTCAATCCTGAGCAGTTGAAGGTATTCAGTGCACATTTCTGAAAAAAATGCTAATTATTAAGCTTCTTAATCTTAAGTATTTATCAATAGTTAGATTTTTTTTAAGCGTGTTGCACAGCAAGCAGCATTTGAGACGTTCTTAAATTCTGTCAAATTCAAGGTCCAAGTTTATATGTTTAAGTATTAACACCTCTGAATAAATCCTTATTTTGGACTTCAGTCTGATGCGGAGCTTGTGGTGAATTTGTGCGGTGCAGTTTGGAGTCCTCGCTGACCTGCTGTGCATCATGCAGCTCCACACTGAGGCAATCAGATGATGTCAGCTTCACGGCTGGAGCTGAAGTCTCTGATAACAGCACGCTTCATTGGATCACACAATCCCTCAGTTCACCCGCTGTGGTGACAACAGAGGCAGAAACACTGAAGTCCTTCACCAGCTCTGATATGATGCCACAGTCAACAGAGGCCACCAGGCCGATCACACGTGAAACATCAAATCATGGTAATGTGTCTAATGAGAGGAACTCTGTGTGAGTCTGCAGTTGGATTAAAGTGTTGAATGAATGGACAGATGTCACTGCAGATCTGTGTGTAGATATAAACAAAACAGATTCAAGGTTCAAGAGCATGTTCACTCTTATATGATCATTTCTTCTTTTTCTCTCTGTCATGTTATGTTACATTCATTCATTTTATTGATATCCAAAGGGAAATTACATTTCCCTCCTATATGCACGCATATCACACACACCACATGCATAGAGGAGAGGAGGAGTGGGGTCAGCGCTACAAGCTGCCCTCCCTCAAGCAGTTTGGGTGTTCGGTGCCTTGCTCAAGGGCATCTCGGCAGTATCTCTCAGCAGCTACCAGTCCATCTCCATGTGTCTTGGTCCGGGGCTGGACTCAAACCGCTGGCTCTTCACTTCCCAGCCCAATCCCCTATGGACTGCCTCCATTCAGACCAGAATGGGGTTAAAAAAACATTTGATCCGTAACAGGATAACAAAAACATATTAAAATGTAACATATAACAGAGAGAGTGCAGGTAAGAATGCATCCCTGAGTGAGTATCTGTGTGGATACTGAAGCAGCACCTGCTTCAAAACCTAAACAGTTGCTGAAGGGTCTGCTGAGTGATCTTTAGAAGAATTTAAAGATACGCAAAAGCATAGTAAAAGTGGGACATTCTAACACTGAGGTGTATAGGGATTGGCTCACTGGTGGACTCAGCCCCTTGAGGTCATTATGACAACCAGTGGTGTTATATAACAACAAAGAGGGTCTTGTCAATAAGGAAGGACGACTTCCTCAATGACAAAACTTACATATGGTTACTATAACAACCATGACTCCGCTAAGATTTACAAAGAACACACTTTAACCCCGTCATTAATGATCAAACTAAACCTTTTTACCTTTTCACACAAATATGAGACAAAACTCACACAAATCCTCCTGCACATTTCTGTAACTTGATGAAAGGATTTAAGATATTTTTTTATACAGTATGCTTATGACTGTGTGTGTGTGTGTGTGTGTGTGTGTGTGTGTGTGTGTGTGTGTGTGTGTGTGTGTGTGTGTGTGTGTGTGTGTGTGTGTGTGTGTGTGTG
>JAVQJX010057158.1:0-12010 GCA_036025115.1 Ambassis agassizii
CATATGAATTCAAATAGGTGAAATGCATCATGTGCTGAATCAATGAGTTCAAGTAACGTCAGCAGGATGTCAAGTCTGTTCGCACCACACACACACACACACACACACACACACACACACACACACACACACACACACACACACACACACACACCGGGGATGACACCTTACCTCTTGTCTGCGATGAGCCGGTAAGGACCACCAACACGCAAAACAACAATTTCATTTCAATATTCATTTCCTCCGCGGCGGGCTTCCCCCTGCAGATCACAATAAAACGGACTCTGCACAGCAGCTCTGTTCTTCAGCTCTGAGGTTGTTTCCGTTACGTGATTTGACAGGGCACATCATCAGCGCTAAAAATATCCTGAGGGAGTCGGGCAGAAGAGGAGCAGGGGTGGGGCTGCATGGCAGAAAAAAACAGACCCCGCTGTTTTTTTTTGTTTCTAAAAACAGCGTGCCCCTCTTTGTGTCTGTACATTCATCCCTCACCTCGCATCTCTGTGTTTTTCCTTTTCAGACCCACTCATCTCTGCATGCAATGTCTCTAAAATGAATCAGTTTACCGTGGCTTCTCCAATCAGACGTCAGTGCGTCAGAAACGCATTTTGTCTGCGTCAGGAGCGCCTGTTGAGAGCACTGTACCAAGTTTTACAGCATTATTTATTGTATGTATTTATTGGTGTGAAAGGCTGATTTACAGACAGTTGAATGTGTGTCAGTGTTTGCTGTGATTCAACATGGTTTATTTTTTTCTTCTTCAGCTGCGGTCCACAGAGGTCAGTGTGTCGTCATGCCTGAGCGCACTGCCCACATGCGGACTGTATGGACAGCTGACTGACCCGCTGTGTCCTCTGTCAGCCTACATTTGACACACATAGGAGGACAGTGAACGTTTGTTTCAATATTTATTGTTTATTTATTTATTTTTTTCCCCGGTCAGACTTTCATTTTTTTTAAAGGATACACACAGAAGCGACAGGAAGAAAGAACAGATGGAGCCTCCAGCCAACCCGGGAGACAGCCCGGTGGAGTTGGAGTTGACGCTGGAGAATGTGGAGTCTGTAAGTTCCCTGTCAGTGATTAGGCTCTTGAAGACATGTTTACTGTGTCACCCCTGCGCACACTACTACTGTAACACCACTAAAGCGCACAGGATCATGTTGTGTTTTTTTCATAAATAAGTGTTGCAGCATCATCTTGTGTTGTTGTTGTTGTTGTTGTTGTTGTTGTAATAAATTGTTTGTTACAGTAACACAAAAACAACCACAAATTTACCTCATTATAAAACTGTAGTTCATTCATTGTAGTTTAACACAAGGAGATTAGCTGAACTGCTCCATTTGTAACATGATACCAGCTATAAGCATATGCTGCCCTAATAATAACTTACACCATGTGCTTTGGATTAGCTGCTATGACAACACCTTTTTTTTAACTCTATTTAAACAATTGGTCACCAAGTATGCATGATTATTCATGCTTGTTGTAAATGCAACTTAAAGTGAAAACACTTTGGACACCTGTCACACGGGGTAAAATGAGAAATACATAAAGTTTACCATTCATAGCTAACACATGATCATGCACACACTTCTCTTTAATATTCTCTAACCTTTCCCTCTGCACTGGCCTGCTTCTTCTCCTTCAGGCTCTCTACCAGCTGTACTTTGATCCAGACATGGAGCATAAGAATGTGGCCCAGAAGTGGCTGACCCAGGCCCAGGCCTCTGCACAGGCATGGCAGTTCTGTTGGGCCCTCCTCAGCCCTGACAAGGTCTGATATCAGAACTATGATTTTCTGTGCAGAGTTTAAAGTGTCTTCATGATGTCAATGTGTTTAGATCCCTGAGGTTCAGTTTTTTGGTGCCAGCACCCTCCACACAAAGATCTCCCGTCACTGGAACGACCTCCCTGCAGAGCAGCACGAGAGCCTCAGGATGCAGCTTCTCTCTCATATCTTACACTTCTCCTCTGGTCCCAAAATGGTTCTGACCCGTCTGTGTGTAGCCCTGGCCTCTATGGCTCTTAACCTAATTCCCCAGGCCTGGACCCAGCCAGTGGCAGACATGGTGAGGGCATTCCAACCACAGAAACCTGATTCTGCAGATGGATTGAAGGCCTCTCAGGGCCCGCATGCACACTGCCTGGCACTGCTGGAGCTCCTCACCGTGCTTCCAGAGGAGTTCCAGAGCAGCCGACTAGCTCAAGCTCGGCGCAGCCAGCTGAGGGAGGCTCTAACCGGGGAGTGGGCGGTGGTGTGCCCTATGCTGCGACAACTTCTGCAAAGCCAGGATTCATCGAGTCAGGTGAAGGAGAAGGTGCTCCGCTGTCTGTCCAGCTGGGTGGCGCTGGATGTACCTTTAGGGGAAAGCCAGGAGCTGGTGCAGGACTGCTTCTCCACGCTGTCTGACCCAGAGCTCTTTGACACCGCTGTGGAGACAATCGTTAATGCCATCTCACAGCCTGACTGTCAGAGGTGAGGAACACATCGGATCATATAGAGTGTGAGACAATCAGTTTATAGGTGTGTGACCGACAGCTTATCTGTGCAGGTATATTAATGCTCTGGTGAACCTGCTGCCTCTGGTACTGGGACTCCATGACCAGCTGAAGACAGCTGCTCAGAGCGGGGACATGGAAACTTCACATGGTATCTGCCGAATTGCTGTTGCTATGGGGGAAACACACTCCAGGTACACACACATATGCACTCCATCCTGTAGCCAGGCTGTGTTATTTGTCTTCTTTTCCTGAATGTGTTTGTGTATGACAGGGTTTTGTTGGAACAGGTGGAACACTGGCAGGAATATCTGGCTTTGGTTAACATGATTCTGTTCTGTACGGGCATCCCCGGGCACTACCCAGTCAGTGAGACCACCAGCTCCCTGACACTCACATTCTGGTACACTCTACAGGTAAGTAGTGGAATCAAAAGATAAATACAGAGTTCATTTATATGGTGTGGCTCTCTGGCAAAGGTAACAAACTCACTTTTTGCAGGATGATATTTTGTCGTTTGAGGAGGAGAAGCAGGCAGTTTACCTGCAGGTGTACAGGCCGGTGTACTTCCAACTGGTGGATGTGCTGCTACATAAATCCCACTATCCATCACAGGAGGAGTATGCCTCCTGGTCCTCTGATGACAAAGAGCAGTTTAGAATTTATAGGTAAGAATTGTTGGAGACATAACAGAGTGCACTTAACTATATATAAAGTTGTTTTTTTAAATTACCATCATCAAACTGAGGTCTAACAAATTTAGATCTGAAGTCTGTGATGACAAGGAAGCAGGATGATGAACTTTTAACTGTAACTTTATGTTTTTGATTTACAGGGTAGACATCTCTGACACTCTGATGTATGTGTATGAAATGTTGGGGGCAGAACTGCTCAGTAACCTCTATGACCGTCTGGGCAGACAGCTGATGGATCCACAACAGTCGGCTGTATGGCAGGTGAAGGAACCAACCACTCAACTCCATCCCCCCTTTAGCTCTGTGTAATAAGTGGTAAAGTCTCCCCTGATGTCATGTTGTCATAGCCATGTTAAAACATAAACAACATACAGTATGTTCAGTCACAATGAACCAGAACTGATGAAGCTGCTTGGATAAGCAGTGAAACGTCTTCAAGAAAACTCTACAAGCCCAGATGCCTTGATTCAACTCCTTTGAATGAAGCTATTTATTCAACACTTCACTGCTATAGAAGAAGATCCCAATCACAATTAATCAGTTTCTATGTTTAGTGTAGACAGCAGATAATAAATGACTTCTTTTCTCTATCTGCAGGACACTGAAGCTTTGTTATTTGGCTTCCAGTCCATAGCTGAGACCATCGACGTGAACTACTCTGATGTTATTCCTGGACTTATTGGTCTGATCCCCAGAATCAACATCAGCAACATAATGCTGGCCGACACTGTTATGTACACCATCGGTATACACTGTTTATTGTGGCACACTGAACACTCAGCAGTAAATGCAGCCTGACACTCTTACTGCCTCTCTCTTTCTGAGCAGGGTCGCTGGCTGAGTGGCTGGCTGACCACCCGGTGATGCTAGGCGGCATATTACCCATGGTGCTTCAGGGCCTTGTAAAGGCAGAGCTGTCCGTGTCTAGTGTATCCACGCTGAAGAGGATCTGCAGGGAGTGCCGACAAGACCTCGGCCCTTACGCTCAGGACATCCTGACTGTGTCGCAGGTCAGACGCGCACACACCTCACACAAGTTAGTGCACTCATCTGGCATTTAGAAACCTAACTTTGACTAACTTTTTTTTTTCTTCAGGATGTGCTGCTGAAAGATATCCATAAGGTGAGAAACAGCCGGCAACGTTTTTCATAGTTTTATGTAAGAGTAAAAATATCAAGCTTCTGTCAGAGAACAACATTTACTGATGTGTGTTCTGTGTCTTTGTGTGTTTGTGTGTATGTGCAGAGCAGCCAGTGCATGTGGCTGATGCAGGCGTTGGGTTTTCTGCTGTCCGCCCTGCCAGCGGAGGAGATTTTAGTCCGGCTGCATTCGCTCATCACCCCTCACATCCAGCAGCTGGATACACTGGCCCAGCAGGAGGTAAATGTAAGACGTATGTTGAACGGTACAAGCCAGCACCTTACAGGATTAGTTCATCAGTAGTGTTTTTTTTTTTTTAACCTGTGTTTCATTCATAAGTTTGTCTTGTCTTCACATATTTTACAAACCTTCACTCGAACTCAACAGATTATAATTTGGTGGTGAGAGGTCAAAGGTCACTGTGACTTTAACTCCAGAATTTTTATCACACAATTTACCATATGAGTCTGGACATGGATGCAAACTGCAACATCACAGATTATTATGAGTCATAAGATCATAGTACATGAATGTATCCCCATTGTAAAGTGCTGCTGATACAACCTTCACGGCAATACCAATAAAAAATGTCTTCATGTTCCAGACCTCTCCAATTTCTCTCTCCCTAAAGCCTAATCCCACCAACAAACAGAGCATCATCCACATCCTGGGGATGCTGTCCAATCTCTTTACCACTCTGGACATCAACAGACAGGCCGACGTCTTGGAGGGAGGAGCCACTCCCAGACTCCCAGCCTCCGCAATCACACAAAACCCAGTAAGTTGAGAGAAATGACACAGAGAGCACCAGCATGGATGTGTACAGAAAATGTCTGTATGTCTCTTTATATTTGTAGGTTGTGGTTGTGTTACAGCAAGTGTTCACTTTGATCCAGACCATCCTCAGCAAATGGCTCCATGACTCAGAGGTGGTGGAGGTAGGAGGGTTTCTACTGATTGCATAAATATTAATGTGTGTCTGTGCATGTAAGATTTGTATGTGTGTGTGTTCGGTGACTCACACTTGCTCACAGTACTCATATCCCCCCCTCCATCTCCAGGCAGTGTGTGGGGTTTTTGATAAATCCGTTCGAACCCTCCTACATGATTTCGGGCCTATGGTGGCTCAGCTGAGTGAGATGCTGGGGCAGATCTACAGCGCCTTCCCACAGGCCTCAGCACTGGACCTGGCACGGCAGGTACACCTACACATAGCCAAGGCCAGAATGACAGCATCATACATTATAAGTTAATGAAGACATCTTCTTTCAGATGGTTCACATATTTGCTGGAGAGGAGCATCACTTTTCTAACATCAGAAGCCTTATTGAAGTATTGACATCCACCACGCTCACTATATTCCAACAAGGTAGTAAAGAGTTGCGGAGAATGCTGCCTCTTTGTGTCAAACGTGGATTTATTTGTATTTATTTGTCAGGTCCGAGGGATCATCCTGATATTGCAGAATCATTTATGCACCTTCATGCTCAGGTTGGTTAAACCCACGTGTTCAGTTTTACATATTCACACAGAGTCTTTGCTTGACTACGCCACCCGTTTCTTTATAGATCCTTAAAAGAAAACCGGACGTGTACCTATCTGACCAGCTAGACGTTAAAGCCCTCTTTTACTGTGGTGTGTATACAAATTTCATAACAAATGACTCATTGACCGAAGCAGTCATTACATTTTCTTTCCCTCCAGGGATTCTGTCACTCAAGTTTCCAGAGACACCCACAGTGAAGGCTACCAGTCTGTTCTTTGTAAGTTGAGGCCGAAATATGTGCAGAAAGATTTTCATCGATTTCTTGTCTAATAGATCTTCTCTGCTAGGCTGAGTTCCTGAGTCGCTGTAAAGACATGCTTTCACTTAGTGACGTGTTGCAGAGGGATGGAAAGCTCCTGACTGAGACTGTACTTCAGGTCTTTTATCATGATATTTATCATAATGTGCTGTGAGAAATTTCCAGCAGCTCTGCAGAGTGTTGTATGTTTTCCTTCCTGTCACAGGCAGTTGGAGGTGGTTCTCCTCGCAGTCTGACAGAACACTTCTCTGAGGTGCTGCTGAATCTAAACAGACACTGTCCTGCGCTGCTCACCCAATGGCTGAAAGAAACACTACAGACCCCAGGATTCCCCTCAGCCCAGGTCTCCACAGAGCAGAAACACACCTTCACTCAGCAGCTCCTAAGGTAAAAAAAAACTACTTACTGTTTACACTAGATTACTGTGAGAGATGCTAAAACATTCTGAAAAGCTTCGCACAATATAACATTTTGGCATCACTATGGCATTGTACTGTATTTATGTTTTCTTTAGTGGATATATCAGGCCAATGTTTGTAAAATATCAAAGCCAAGATTTCCTGAACTTTTGATGCGTTTCTCTCTCCCAGAGAACAAACCAACAAGCGCAGACTTAAGGACATTGTAAAGGAGTTCTCTCTGCTCTGCCGAGGCCTGCAGGGGTCTGGATACTCAGACTATTAGTCTCAGAGAAAGGTCTAAATAAAGTTAAAGCTCCCACATGATCTGAATCTTTTACAGCAACCCTCATTGTCTCATTGTCTACCGTGGAGTGACACTGGAATCTATCTTACTTGGATTGTGTTTTTAATGAAATACCTTTGTCACCTCTAAAGCAGGATAAATATTCTGTCTGATGACAAAAAAAAACAATAAATGCAACTCTTTTTGCATCTGCATTGTGCATTTGTTCACTTATTTATTGTTTCTCTGCTGTTGCTGTAGGTTGTATTCACACATTATCAAAATATAGAAACCCCCCCTTCACCCCTGCCAGGCTTCATCTTCTCTTCTGTTACAAAGGACAGACTTTTTTCTTTTTTTTAAAAAAAATGTCACATCATTACTTTATATAGCTTAGAACTCTTGTACGTGTATACTTTTGCTAATATATAATAAAACAACTTAATCACTTACACATTAAAAAAGAGAACAAGACCATCTTTTTAAGCAGACAACATGTGTCATTAGACTGCTCTTTGTTTATCGGTGACGTCACTGTGATGGATGGCAGTTATGGTCAGAGGTCGGGGCTGTGTCCTTTGTGTGGTCGCAGTGGAGGTGTGTGTGCTGAGAGGAGAGGGGGCTACAGGCCAGTCTGTGAGTGTTGACTCTGTGCATTTCAACCAGCCTGGTAGGCTCTTCCTGAAGCAGTCTTGTTCACTATCGTATTCTTGTAAAGAGGTTCAGCACTGACTTTGATTCCTGAAAGAGAAAGATAATAAACTAGGTCACAAAAATAATGAAATCGTCTGTGAAATTTAAAAATTAATGATCAAATAAACTCTTTGAAGTGAAGGTAATACAGATGTGCATTCTTATTACAGGCCAGCAGGGGGCCACATCACTAACAGTCCCTATAGAAATCTATGAGAAAATGATCATACTTCTTTTTTTATTTTCCTAATAGTCACTACAAAGCAGTGTATGTCTTACAGAATAAAATGGCCACATTTGACAGGCCACCATGATATAGAGGAGTATACTCCACCAGCCAGCCAAACTCAAGCTACAAAATGTAGTTTCAACTACTAAATCAGTGCCTTTATACTTTATGTCCACTGCTGCCATACAGCCTATTGTCTACTTTTAATTTTGTCCACAAATAACTGTAAACCTTTCAGACAGTTTTAACTATACCCCTATACAATCAAATCATCACAGCTGTCTTTATAATGGACACTATAACTGACCTTAGTGCATCGTGTTTTACTAAAGACATTCCAGAAACGTAGTGTCTCATCTCCAGCTCCTGTAACAATGGCCTCTCCATCTGGAGACACAGCCTGAGAAGGGAGGAAGACAGCAGGATAACTGGTAAATTGTATTAAGTGTACAACTAAGAACAGATGAAGAAAATGCTGAGAAAATCTCCTGATAAATACATAGATAGTCATACCAGATATAAGACTCTGTAGGAGTGTCCTGTCAGCTTGGCCACCTGTGTTAGTGACGGGTACTTCCACACCAGGATCTGGTTCTGAGAGTAGCCGTGGGTGCTCACCTGGAGACAAAGAACACACATCACATACACATCTGTGGAATTTCACTCTTATTAACACAGGAGACATTGTATTCATAACCTGAACATTATGCGCTGTATCATACAGATTTGTGGCCGCAACTTATTCAAAATTTTCACTTCTTCGAAAAAAGCAAGTTATTTTTGCTTGTTACATACAGGAAATGTGTTGCATCATCTTTAAGGAAGTCGCAGCTCCCTCATTAATGCCAACACACACTAAAATCTGTTCATATCTTCTGTTCCATCTGTCACATTTCTACCACGCATCACTCCTGTTCATGGTCACATGTCAAAGCAGAGGAACAGATGGCATGACACATGACAAAAAAAAAAAAAAAAATCTTAAGGCAGCTTTTGCACTCATGAATGTGTGTTTATGTGTGTGTCTCCTTACCAGTTCGTTGGCGTGTTTTGACCAGGCCAGGTTGCATACCTGGGACCCAGTATCTGTGCTCTGCAGGGCCTGACCCGTCAGCGTGTTCCAGAAACGCAGGCAGCGGTCAGCGGTGCCGCCGCCTGATGCCAGCAGCCCATGCTGGTGAGGAGACCATGCAATGGCCTTTACTGCTGCCAGGTGGTCGCCATACTGCTGCACAGGGAGAAGGCTGGAGCTGTTCCACACTAATAACTGCACAGGGAGAGCACGACACGGTGATGTTCAGTGAGAGAGGCACTATTAAACTTGTGTCAGTCAAAAAAGTTGACTTGCCTTGTTGTCGTTGCCACCGGACGCGAGGTGCTGGTGGTCTGGAGACCATTTGAGGCCACACACTTCCTGCCTGTGACCTTGCAGCCTCCTCTCACCAGAGGGGGGTGTTCTGATATCACGTTGGAGGATCACTCTGTCCCGACTTCCAGACGACAGCTGCTCCCCGTTCCATGCCAGGGCACCTTGGACACAAAAGGTCTCATGTTTCACTGAAAACTGCCGATTGAATTGGTTGTGAAGTTGTTGATTACCCACATGACTCTGATCTGTTTGTTTGCTGTTCAAGATTTATCCACCAGTATTAAACTAAAGATTAGAACGGCAACAGCTGAGCCTTGTCTGTGGTGTGTGTTGTGTAACCGCCACCAACAACCACAAGAGATAAAAATCTCCTCAGTGTGAAGCACAGAGATATGACTTTAAATGTGACGTTTGAATGCACTTCACTGACCTACGCGGGCTGAGTGGCCCTCCAGACAGCTCAGCTTCCTCCCTCCAGCTGCGTCCCAGATCTGAACATAGCCCTTGTGCGTTCCCACAGCAACCAGACTTCCCTGATACCACAAGAGTAATCAGATATTAATATATTGTACATTTGTAGTGTTGTAATAAATGAGCAGCAGATTCATATGAGCCACTCTCACCCTCTCATTCCAACAAACAGACGTTACAGAGTCTCCATCCACTGAAAGGTCACATAACCTTGTCACCTGTCGAAACAGACACAGCGTGCATTAATACATGGTCACACGGTCTTTCACACAATTAGAATAGACAGCACTAAGGCCAAACCTGACTGGTGCAGGCACTCCACAGGTAGACGCAGGCTCCCAGGCCGACGCTGAGCAGATTCCCCGCTGACCAGTCTACCAGGTTGAGGTAGAAGTCATCCTGCAGCTCTGGGGCATCCAGCACTTTGAAGGGGATCTTGGAGATTTTTCGAGCTGGCTTGCGAGGAGAGCGGAGCAGCTTGTGACTTCAAAAACATCATGAACGAAAAGGGAGAATTAACTGAGGCCAGTATAGGAAAGGATGACAGTGTTGTTCAGAGCGTAGCAGATCTTTCATACCTCTTGTTACTAAGAGGAGAAAGGGAGTACGGTGAAACTTCATTATCGCTATCGAAAGGCACTCTCTTAGTGTGGACAGTGTACTGCAGGGAATGAATGCGTCGTTAGAAAGCAAAAGCCATTCTTCAAAATAAAAGCACTAAACATCATTTTTGATGAGGCAAACACGGATAAAAATATTAGAGTGAACTGCTAGTGGTGTCATTAAATTAGCATTGTTATTAGTACCCTAAAAAGGCTTTGAGAGTCTTGAGAGAGGACAGCGTGCCGCCGCTCGTCTGTGTGAGGGTCCAGCACCGTCTCTATTCCAGCTCCCAGTAACTCATTCCTCAGCAGGGCAGCATACGCCACAGCGTCTGGAGGGGTGGCAGTCAAGAGATGATGATGGGGATCAAGATTTAAAAATGACAGCTAGAGTAGGGTTATATTTAAAGGACGCCTGACTGACCTTTGCTTGAATCTGAACTGGCATCCTTTGCTTTGTGGTTCTGACTGGGAGAGCGACAGTTCTCCTGTGAAGTCAGAGAATGGTACATGATTTTAATCTGAGTGTCACGTTGAACATCTGAGAGTATAAAAGATTTTTTTTTTAAAGTCTCACATTGGCATAGTGGAAGTTGATGCTCCAGTTGCTGCCAGCTCGGGTGGGAATGAAGCGGTCCCCTGATTTAACACTGACAGGACTGCAGGTTGCACTTAAACACTAAGATGAAAATAATAAAACAATTCTGTGAGATTATTTAAACATCATTATGTCAGACAAGTAAGTCCTCATATCCTCACCTTGGTCAGCCGGGCCTCTGTGGGCAGGTTCTGGTGGTTGATTTGTCTCAGCAGCCGTCTCTCGTACTCTTGGTCCATCTCTCCACGAGCAGGAACACCCCTCTGCTTCCCTTCCCGCCCCCCCTTTTAAACCTCCGCTCCCTCCCGGTGAGGAAATCCACAGAGGATTCCCATGTCTGTGAAGAACAGAATTTGTCTCAGTGAGGTCCAAAGACACAAGCACTATCATGTGTATGTAAACGTCCTCATGTGAGCACACTGTGCTGCTTTAACTGTACATTATTTAAAAAACACCGCATGCATCGTATGTTTACAGCTCGCAACAAAAAGCAGCCAGATTTTCATGTTGTAATCACTGTAATAAAAGGCTTTATGGTACGCTAATGACAGCTGCACGGTTGTCATGGCATCCTGCTGGCACACACAACAACCCACAAGCAAAGCAACAAACATCAGCTGACGACCCTGCTGCTGCTGCTGCTGCTGCTCGACACCGTCTTACCGTGTGACTCAGGTGATCAATTCAGCTGACATGTTCGATGGAACAAAAAATGTCCTGCGGCGAGGAGACTGTTATCGCTTTCTTCCAAACAGCAGCGGTTCATCAAAACGCCAGTTCAACTCGCTGCTGTTGTGTTTATGTTCACGACAAAAGATGGCGACCGAATCAGCTGTAGCAGAAATTCTTTGGTTGACTTCTGCTGTTTGTGCAGTCAACGCGGTGCGTTGCTCAACAGCGACACCCGCTGCTGACTTAAGCTCATTACATCTGAAGCGTCAACTGGTCTTTATGATCACCAGGTGTCGCTGCTGTACTGTTAAAAATAATTCAAATGGTGTTTACAGGACATTGAAACGGAAGTAACAAATTAAAGTGTTACAATTGAAGAATTTTTAATAGACTATACGTTTCAGCTGTAAACATAATTTGGAACTGTTGACTGTTTTTTTTATATAATTGCATTCTAGTCCATTAATGCTTCACAAATTATTTGTAATTTCCAGTTCTGTTTTCCAAAATATCAAATTCAAATAAAGCCACAGTTAAAGTAAAACATGT
>JAVQJX010057199.1:0-10790 GCA_036025115.1 Ambassis agassizii
GTGTGTGTGTGTGTGTGTGTGTGTGTGTGTGTGTGTGTGTGTGTGTGTGTGTGTGTGTGTGTGTGTGTGTGTGTGTGTGTGTGTGTGTGTGTGTGTGTGTGTGTGTGTGCGTGCATTGCCACTGAAGCGTGAGCATGAGAGTGAATTGGCTCAAAGCACCGACACATTCCAAACTCCAAAACACAGGAGACAGATCTCATGGCCAAACCAGAGCTGGGACCACACTGGGAATCACAGAGGAAGAGTTTAAGGCAGAGAAAAAGAGACAGAGACAGCGTGTCGGGGTAAAGAGAGATAGAGAGCAGGGAAGGAGAGAAAAAGAGAGCAAGGACCACAGACTGTACAAGCTTACAGTGTGTATGAGCGCTGGCTTGAGTAATTACAGACTTGCCTGGTGTGTGGAGCCGAAAGTCTACCACAACACAGCCCAAGTGATGACACCATACACCGCACACACACATACATACACACCCACACACAAACGACAATTACCATACAAAGCATTTAAACAGCTGTTCCATATCCCCACTCAAAACCACAATACATTCATCCACAATTTCCAAGCCACCCAGTGATAGAGAATGATTTGAACTACAAGGAAGCACGTTTTAACACAAATGAATATGCAAATATAGACAGATGCACAAACAAGTCCAGACAATTGGACTCAATAAATACCTGGTTCTACACCCTTGCTGCAACCGACTCCTGACTCTACTCTGCCTAAATACCTTTTCTTCTGTATTCGCTCAGTGTTTGTCCTTTCCTGAGTGGAGTACTGACACCACCTGGTGGCGAATAGTAGTATTGCACATTCTACATACTCAAACATTTTTGATATGGAGTTTAAAAAGAAATATCATAAAGAAGAACAAAGATGCCTGCAACAGCATGAAACCAAAGCAGAAGAATTTGTCCAAACTGCAGTCACTTGGAACAAATCAAATAGTGATGGCAGACATTGGTCTGGTAACATCCACAAGGTCAATCCGGTATCTGTCTGTCACGCACCACTAAAAATGACTACTATACAGGACATGGATACAGATGGAAACAAAAAAATAAGTATATAATACTGTCACAATTTACCACAGATGCAAAAATCCTGCACGCACATTGGGGGAAAGGACTGATGTCACACTTTGCCATCAATGATTTTTTTTCAGTGCACAATCATATTGTAACCAAGCCTTAGTTGATGAGATTAGACTCATTATATATATAATATTTAGCAATTCTCTGTGCTTAAGGTCAAAGCCTTTATTTATACAATACACAGAAACTACAGCTGTTGGTAAGTAAAGACAGATTGATGAGTCATGATTGGCCCTTTCGTCTCACTTCCTCTCTCCTGTGTAGTATTTGCTTTTGTACTCTCACACATGTGTCCCTCTATGAGTTATTACACCCAGAGATAAATAGGCAGACAGATAAAATGGTTCCATTCAGACAAAGAGACAGACTGATGAATGGACTGACATGGCAGTAGAAGACAGAGGGGGGAGGGGGGGCATGAGGCATGGGCAATATATAACATTTACAAGAGGATTAGTGTACAACAGTACAGGACAAGAAGACCCCCACAAGTCAACTCTGAACTTGTTAAGGTGGAACATCTGTGGAGGAGAGAGAAAGGGAGGGAGAGGAGGAGGGAAACGAGAAGGTCAGGGTTAAAGAGAGAGAGAGAGAGAGAGAGGAGGGGAGTGAGAGGGGGAGGAAAAAAAAGAAAAGAGCAGATCAAGGCATGAGAGCTGTGTGCTCCCTCTCTTGGCAAGACTCTGTGGCTGTGTGTGTGTGCGTCTGTGTGTGCTCACACGCACACACAAGCCTGTGCTCCTGGCAGACTCAGACTAGGCATTAAAATTATTGGTGCCGCCAGCGTGCCGCGGCCCCCGCTGAAAAAGGAGGGAGGTGAGCAGGGAGGGCAGGAGAGAAGGAGGGAGGGAGTCACCAAGTGCTAATCAGACCCATGTGTGTGTGGCCAGTGCTGCTCTGAACAGCTGTTCCCACACACACACACACACACACACGCACACACACACACACACACACATTTCCTGCAAAGCCATGCAGGTATAATCAGTTTGCAGGTAACACAAACACCGTCACAGCCTGTGTGAATATACTAATGACATAAAACACATGCTGTTGAACAATAAACAAGAGGCTGTTTGGTAAGATGCAGCTGCCTTCCTTCAACATTATTTGTTTGTATACATACAGCTTTCACCATTTCGTACCACATCCTCTGGCTACACAGATATGAATTTTCAGTAAGAATACAAATAAAGATCATTACAATTAAGAATTGGAAAATGCAAAACAGAAAGAGACTATGAGAGTAAGAGAGCTGTGGAAGTGGCATGTCTTTTCCTCCCTGCTGAAGGGGACCACAGGAAGAGTGAGCAACCAGAGTGAGGAAGCACTGACATTTATTCAATGGATGGAGGAAGAGACCCTCACTACAGATATACACAAATCCACAACATGCACAATCCATTCCACAATGAAAAGGACAATGATCCATCTTACTTTGCTTGTTTAGATTAGCTGTTTCAACTGTTGTAATTGGAGCTTTAGGCTGTAACAGTACTCTCTGAAACAGTGATAAGCAAAGAGGAGTTCTTTGTGTGCATATGTGTGTGTGAGTGTAACAAGGCAGAGTTGTGATATGCCTTTGTGGAATGGATGTCTTTGTAGTGGGCAGGGAAGTTGAGGAATGTCAGGAATCTCCCAAGAGGATGCAGGGTCTGTCCGGTCAACTCTCTCTCTCTACACACACACACACACAAACACACACACATAGACATATATATATATATAATTCTGTACTGTACATGGTGCTTATACCCGCTGTGTGTGCAAAGACAGCAGCTGAGCGTAAAACAATTTGGAGCCAATAAAGCTCCTTAACAGCCCTGGAGCAAATAAAATAAAGCTTTTACCAGAGGCCTCAGGCTGTGTGTGAGCGAGTGTTAAATAGGAGGATGAAAGAGTTGGTGGTCAGACTTGGTCAAGACCTCTAATCGCTCTACCAGCTACATTTTATAGTGACACAGTATAGTGTTGTTCTCACCGTCTGTCTGTGTCCCCTAGTCTCATTGTCAGGGGTCATGTTCACTTCTGTGTGCGTTTGTCAACTTCTGGCTGAGGACTCATGGTGCAGTTTTTACCAAAGATATTTGTAACAAAGAATATGCCAGTAAGAGCAGAGGATCTGAGAGAGATCACGCTAGTATTTGCACGTATAAAAAAACTGCAAATCCAGTTGTGATTGCTCTGTTGTGCACCATAGATAACTGCATACACATGTAAAAAAAAAAAAAAAAAAGTCACAGTGGCACCTGGTCAGACAGTTAAGACATGAATCACCAGTGGGAGAATGCATAAGTGACACATCAATGGCTGCGGTGTTACACTGGGAGAGACTCAGTCAGAGAAAAGTGAAGACATACACAGAGATGATGGGTGTGGAGACTAAGCAAAACCACACATTTTCTGTATCAGGAACAAAACCAAAGCCTTCACACACACACACACACACACACACACACACACACACACGCACACACACATTTCAGGCAGATGAAAAGGAGAGCAAGATGTCCAGTGTTGCCAGAGGATGGAGAGAGTGGAAGGGAATCAGATGAGTAAGTCCAGGCTTCACTGGCAAACAGATGTTAAATCTCAGATGTGATTCTGTCACTGTAAACACATATTGTTTACTCATGGAAACTGATATCACTCATGTTCATCTGTTTAAAGCCTATGTAATCACCCACAATTAAACCCCACAAAAGAAAAATCAACAGACCTCTCCTCTCTCTCTCTCTTAGGAGAAAGATCTGATGTATGTTTAAAGGGCTGGGGTCAGGGAGGCCACAGTGCAAGAAGAGGATGCTGTTGGGTCAAAGGGGAAGCACAGACACACTGTGTCTGTTGTAAAGAACACTAGACCAACAAACAGACACTTTACAGACTTGAACATTGCATCATGAATCTAAACTTAAGTGTAAACTTTACTGGAGATGTAGTGAGAAAATTCAGTGATCATAATGGTGGTACAACGTGGACCACTTCAACTGCATCTGAAGCATCTTACAGGTGTTAAGTCTGGTGATGATGGAGATATTTCCAAGACAGTGAGCAACAGTTCACCTGGATCTTTGCTGTATGGATTACCAAGACACACTGACAATAACGACAGATGAAATATGATCTGAGCAATCTGAAAATGTGAAATTTTTGAAATTCAAATTTTTGAAGTTCAATTTTCTTCTAGTTCAATAAGACACACTGCAAGCTATTGGTCTCCTAGGATCTGGATCTTGCACAGTGAAGCCTGCAGTAAGTGTGTACCTCCATACAGTTTGCCTCTGTAAAAACCATAAAAAAAGCCCCCCCCTCTCAAACCAGCTTGCAGCCCCGGGACACGGCACCATCCACACTTTAAAATAACCAGCAAAGAGCTATTTAAACAGGACCAGGTTACAGCCCCTCATAAAACAAATACACACAGGAATAATTGTATCGACACAGCAACCTGGCAGAGTAGAAGAAAAAAAAACCCTCTCCATGGGGGGTACTGTGATAGTGGTGCTGGTGTTGAGCGGTGTTGTGTGTGGAAAGGGTAGGAGGAAAGAGGAAAGAGGGGGGAGGAAGAAAAACAGGTCCCACTGAGCTACCGTGCAGGCGCCAGTAAAGACAGCAAGGGTGGAATGGAGGGGAGGAGGGAGGGAAGGAGGGGGAGAAAGACCCTGGTGAAACTCTCAACAGATGCGTGAAGCCCTTGTCAGCATTCCTGCTAGGTAACGCAAGGTCAGGAGCAAGCAGGAAGACAATATGAGGACTATTTGGGCTCCCTGAGCGCCAGATGTGTTTTAATAAGACGGCTGCCCTCCTAGCTAATAAGGTCAGCCTCTGGCTCCAGCCAGACGAGCAAACAAGTAGACTCTTGGCAGGAATTCAGCTCCAGCTTGGCACAGCCTCCCTCCCTGCTTCCTGCCTCACTCTCTCACTCATTCGCTCTCTCTTTCTCACAAGCTCAGAGAGATCGATGGAAGCCGACTCATTCTCTCTCGCTCTCTCTCTCTCTCTCTCTGAGTGTGTGTGAGTCATTCCGTCTCATACACCCGCCTTTTATTAGACACTTCCCTTTTTTCTGCTAGGGGAGAGGGAGAACTACTGCCTAAAAGCTGGAGCCTTTGAGAACATCTGTGCTTGGATCATGCACTAACATGCACACACCCACACACACATGCAAGAACACACACACACACACACACAAGCATAACACACAATGCTGTACCAGTTTATCAATGTAACATTTCACACCTATGTAAAACCAAAAAAGTCAAGCTGCTAAAGTAGATATACGAGTAATGAAAGAGTAAAATTATTTATAAAAATAAACATTACACCAATAAATCTGACTCCTCCAGAGGGAAAAATAAAGAAGCAGCACTGGCGCCAGAAAAGATTGGCTTGCTGTGCTCTGAAAGGGAGACAGACGAGCTGAAGAATGAGGAGGATGAGGAAGATTTAGAGTTGAGAACGAGAATGAAAAGGGGAGAAATAAAAGACACAAAGATATAGAGATCAAGAGTCCTGGCAGCATGGGTGGAAGTTCGGTAAAACTAAGATCCCACCATGGGGTACAAAAGGAAAATCACTGTCAGTAAGTCACAACAATATCTGTCATTTAACCTTGTTTCAATTTTACCGCTGAGTGATCGATGACAAGTAACTGAAACTGCTGTTTCTTACAGAAATATCCCTTAAAAGCTATGTGGTTGCATGTCATTGGCATTGTGATTGAGGAGATGTTGCTGGCAAAGTGCTGGGTAATTTAACTTTCAATAAACACACACAAACTGACACAGACTGGGACTTCATTCTAAAAAATGATGCCACTCTGCTACACACAGTCTCTCTCTCTCTCTCTCTCTCTCTCTCTCTCTGTGATCCATTGAGGTAAAGCTGCTGTCACCCTCACCTTCACATATATAATATAATCAGCCCTTCAAAGACAGACCCTCTGCTAATGGTGCCAACAGTTCTCAAATATTTACCCCAGGGTAGAGCCACACAGTACTGTATACACAAGATATCTGCTCCTCAATACAATTTGCTGTTAACTACAGTACATCCTATTGACTCTCACAGGTGCACACAAGTGATCAGCTGGAGGGAGGAATTTTGAAAATCAGGATAATTTCATTTCAATTTACAGAATTTAATTTTACACAAGAAGTTTGCCTGAATCACAAAATATATAGGATACCAAGAAAATATTATCTTGAATTGTGTATGAGAAATCCAGCATTGTGACAAATATTATCTAACTTGTTCCTCTGAACCAGAGCTACTATTGTGATGATGTCACACGTGTCCGTGTTTGTGTGTCCTGTCTGTCCATTTGTCTGTGTTTATTGGACATAAGGTTGGCCAGAAGACCAGCATTCATCACCGGTTTCTTTTCCACGGGTCAGACCTTCCTGTTTTAGTGCTTGCAGACAGAGAACATTTGGCTAGGTGTAATTTGAGATGGCCTTGTCACAGTGAGCTTTGAGGTTACAAGGTCAGCAGGCCTTATCGTTCAGCAGCACACCCTGTTTCTGCTCCACAATGAACCCCTCTACGCGCTGACTCACACACACACACACACAAATATGCCTGTGTTCCCACGGTTGCAGCAGGTCTATAGGTTGATGTATAGCAGCTTGTAAAGCAGTGCTGTCAGTCAGTTTTAACAGCCTATCGCAGAGATCCAACAAGACCACAGCCATGCGGGCGGGCTCAGACCACTGACCAGCTCAGCAACACTTCATAAAAGCAGCTCCATGTGCACTGACTCAGGCAAGTACAGGAAAACAACAGAGAAATTCAGCTTTGATCTATGCTGACAGATACTTAAGATGCTCCAGCACTTAAAACACTCACATATGTGTGCATAACATGAAAGTTTATACCTTCTTTCTCACATAAGCTTATTGTACAACTCTGAACAAAGCTGACACCTGTGGAGCTGTGCATTGAGGGAGCTCATCCAAAGTCTGCCTCGGCCCAACACTGAGGACACATGTTCCAAATTGAGTGGAAGTCAAACAACATCTGATTGCTGCTCAGCCAGCGTCAGTCTGTCTGAGCTTCTGGTTTGTGGAAATTGTTGCGCTCACTGCTCTCCTCACTCAAACCAACAGGTGGACAACAACTGTCTCACAAAAAGACCCACCTGGCTTGGCTCGAGTAGTACAGTGTCGAAGGCAGAGCGTGTAACTGTAATGTCAGAACATAACACTGGCAGAAGTGAAAAATGTTTAGTATAGTACTTAGTAATATTGAGGCTACAATCTTTGTTTGAATGTATATGCTTTAGTATATTAAACGACAGTAATGAATGGACGCAAGGTAATGAGTCTGGCAGAAACACATCTGTGTAACCTGGCGGTAACCTTGACAGATAAATATTCATTAGCAGTCTACTAAGCTACCTGACCTGTGACCCACTCAATTCCTCTCTCTTTGGAGGCTATCAAGGAGCAGAGCTGCGGGCAGATATAGAGCCTAATGGAGGGTGTCTTTCTTTTTTTAGCCGTCTCCTCTCATTGTCCACTCCGTTTGATGTGGCTTATGTGCTTTTGAAGTGGTTATCATGAAACATATGTGTGCAGTAACAGCTTGGGGGAGGTCAAATACAAAACATTACAGAAATCATTAGGATTATTCGTGATAGCACTTTCCTTTAATGAATTGAGCTACAGCCTCTGTTATTACAGAACAGTACTAAATTTGTTTTAAGGCACTCCTGACACAATTTTTACTAGATTGATCATTTGTAGCCTTACTGTTTCGGAAATCACATATTTCCAAGAAAGAAAACCTCATTTCACGATCTTTGAAAAAAACCTTCTTATTCTATTGTTGCTATTGGAGCTTTGATTTAATTATATACTTTAGTGAATTCTCATATTATCCTAATGATTTAAATGCCTTCTAGTTTGAAGGCCAAACTCCACGTAAGTCTGTATGATATGAAAATAAGTATGAAAGCCATGATTCAACAAAGACTATATGCAGCTATACCTCCAAAAACTAAAGCATGTCACGGTTATCATTAATGGACTCTTGTAGGGTTACACAACACAGATAACATTCAGCTGTGTGTCTCTGACCTGAAAGAACAACAACCAGTTCCAATGACTTTTAGAGGGGAAATAAGGGTCAGCGCTAAAGAAATGTTCCTGACAGCCTTAACAATCAGTCATACGTACATACACATACTCATACATTACAATGATAACTCTCCTTTCACTGTATGTTTGTGCAGCTTCAGTATATAACAGCCACTTTCACTCACTGGCAACACTGGCGAAACTATGGAAATGTTAGGTGACTGACCAAAACATAGTGAGGAAAAAACAGTCGCCAGAAGAAAAAAAAAACATTTCCATTGGGGAGACATAAATGAAATGTATTTTAGGCTCAGAAATGTTGTTTTGGTTCACATAAACAATGGAAACATTTTTTTCTGGAGAAAATTGTACAGATGGTTAATAAAAATAAAAAATATGTATGGCTTGTACAAACACAAAAATAACCTTTAGTAATGCTGTAAATTTGCATGATATGGGGATCTGGGAATAACCTGATATTCATTCTAGTCTGAAGAAAAAAAAACCTGAAGATGCTGATATGGTCTTAGAGTTCATCATAATCATCATTTTACACCAATAAACTGACAGACTGCTGGTTCACCTGATTTAGTCATAAAGAACTTCAGTTGTTCTTGTTGAACTCCGTGTCCTTTCCTCTTCTCTATGTGGAGAAGAAGAGGAAAGGATAAGCAAAGAGTGATAAGGCAGGAAAAGTGAAGCCGATGTGTGAAGAAGGAGGTCAAGAGCTATCACCTGTATAACCTGAAGTGATATGACAGGACTTGTCATCGCCTTTGCAGATAGCTAGAAAGGAAAGGGCAATGCATAGGCATTAACATCCATCTGACTATTGCATAAATCAAATGCTATGTGTGCACATGGTACTTGTGCATGGCCGTGCATGTGCATCTCTGTTAGTGTTTATGCTTTGAGACATCCATCTCTCTCTGTGTGAAAGGCAAAGTATCGGTCATATGGTTGTGTTCAGAGGACCCCCACAAGAATGGACACCTTTTCAGTCTTTAATGCCCCCTTCTGAGGTGTGAGATCATGTCTACACCAAAGATGTTGCCAACAGAACAGAGAAGCATGCACAAACTAATGTGGGTGCGTATGTGTGCGTGAGAGTGTGCATATGTATACAAGCATGTGTGTGAAGCAGATGGGAGGAAAGAGAGAAATTAGAGAGGGGTAAAAGGAGAGTAGCGACAGAAAGTCTGCAAGAGCATGTGTGTGTGTGTCTGTGTGTGTGTGTTGGACTGAGGGGGCTGTGAGGGGTTAGGAGAAGGCAGAAAGGAGAGGAGAGGGGGAGTAGTGCGGTTAGGCATCCAGAGTCAGTGAACATTTTTCTGGCAGGCCTTCTCTGGGCTCCTGGCCGGTTGCCCGGCTCTGAAGCAAACTTAAACAAACTCCTGTTGCAGCCATCTGCTGGGCCCGCGGGATAAATCACAGCACTGCTCCGCTCTGTACTGCTCAGCCGCACCACTATCAGGTTACTGTGTTAGCGGCCTCACACACACGCACACAGTCACTGTTAGGCATGCAGGAACACATTACAGTCCTCTCTCATCCACACACACACAGACACACACTCTGAGCTACGCGTCAGCCTGGAGCCAGGGCCTGCCATGGGGCTCACACCACCAGGAGAGGCCAACAACATGTGGCCCTGCTAATACCACAGGGAGAGATGAAGAGGAGGGGGAGAGGAGAGAGGAAAAAAGGGTAAAAAGAAAAAAGAAAAAAAAGGGGGGGGGGCTTAGAGAAAGCAAGGATGAGGACGACTGAGGTGATGGGGGAACCAAGGAGAGAAGGGGAGAGAGAAGGATAGAAGACACAGCTGGGGAAAGTAGAAAGAGAAAAACGGAGAGAGACAGAAGTAAACCTCTGACACCTAACTTGAGCCAAGTGCTATTTTTATAGCCCCCTAGAAGAGAAGAACATAAAAACATCTAGAACCCCTCTGCCTCTGTGTGCTTTCATAACAACCTAAGCATTTTATAATGGGGAAGATGTTTGAGGAGGAAACCCTTGGCTTCCACATCTCATTCTTGTTAAGGTAGCATTTTTGAAATCATATTGAAATCTATTGTATCCTGTCACTAATACCTTGTCAGTAAATCTGGCAGCAGTACCCCAAGAAGCTCATTTCGACAGATTCTGTTGGTTTACCACTCTGGCTACTTGTCTGTGGCCTTGAGGCCATGCTCTGCACATTGACTGATCACATTGGTCCACATTGCAATAACCTCTCGACCATGTGGGCGATGCCACTGACCAAGCTGGCAGGTTATGCGTTAGCCTGATGCCTCATGGCCTTGAATTAGTTTAGGCATGCTTTCAGTAAGTCAGAGGCATAACCAGCAGTGGTAAACAGCACTGTGAAATCTATATGAATACAATTTCAAAGGAGTGAATGGCATACTTGGAAGGGATAGCAAGCAAAAAGCAACAAATAAATAATGACAAGCCTAATGGAAGTATCTGCGGTATCTATCTGTCGCACCGATGTAGGAACTATATCAGTTTATTTCTGACTCACAGCCTGGTCATGTCAGTGTGGTGGAAATTAAACCATGGAAACTATTCACAAAGTAGCTCCTGACTATGTGTGGGTGCGTGCGTGTGTGCACA
>JAVQJX010057224.1:0-14365 GCA_036025115.1 Ambassis agassizii
CTGCTGCTACCCCCCTCCCCCCACCCACACACACCCACACACACACACACACACACACACACACACACACACACACACACACACACACACACACACACACACACATCACCATCACCACCTCCCCCATCTCCGACACCACACGCATTGTGGTGAAGTCCAGGCCATTCACCAATCATACAAGACGCTATGACAGCCAAGCCATATATCCCCCGTTCCATCTGTAGCTGGCACTCTTGCATCACATTTGCTCTGCTCACTCCTTTCCCAAGTGCCTTTGCTCTTGCTTCCTTTCACTCTCCCTGCTTTGCTTTTCCTTCTTTTAGTAGCTACCTCTTCTTTTCCTCATTTTACTTTAATCAGAAGTCTTTTTTTGCTTCTGTATCCTTCCTTTTCCTTAATTAGCCTCCATCTTCACCTCTTGTTGATGTTTTCTCCTCATCTCCTTGAAATGCTTCAATAACAAACTTGGCTACATTCTCCTATTTTCCCCCTTCGTTTCTACCAAATTTCTACTTTCCAGTAATCCTCCATGCTTTTGTTCCTTCTTAAATTTTCTGTCCTTCTTTTCTGTTTATATCTTTTGTGTCCTAACCTTTACAACGCTTTTCTTCTCCCCCTCCACAGGCTCTGGGAGCTGTGCTTAAATTCGTCTTGCCTTGCTTCCTCTTTCAATGACTTCATGATTGTTAATGAAGCACATACACAGAAAAAAAAACATGATATGGAGGAGGAATGGATGGGGAAAAAGTGTTTCCCATGGAGACGACCCCTTTAGCTGGCTGGGAAGCTGATTGGCTGATTGATGACCCTGTAGCCATTTTGACCGATTAGTATGACAGAGCCTTTTATAGCACACTGCAGCTTAATATGTGACTGCATAACACAACATTGTGTTCATACAGTTAGAATCAATCTAACCCCATGACACCATTCATTTGGAAACACACTTGTGTCATGTCTGCTATCTATCTTGCTTTGATGTAACCCAACATACACCCACAAAACCTAAAGTAGCTGGCACAAGAACTGCACACATGGCCATATACAGACACTCACATCTCATCTATCAAGCTTATTTTTTGCAATATTAGAATGCAGGCTGAGTCATAAACAGACAAGACTGGGAGGACATTGGAGAGGACTAAAGCTAATTTGATCATGTCTGATTTTTTTTTGACACACCTTGCACACTGCAGTATATTTTTACCCAAAGCAGAGTTCGTTTGAGGGATTTCCATATCTAGATGTGCATAAGGTCGCACACATCCCTTTTTGTAACCAACATGCCGTCCTTTTTTTTTTAAAAACCTTTTTCAGTAGTAGTTTCTCCTATCCACCCCCTGTAATGTACAAGATGTTTAAATTATACATTGACTATAAACACCCTCTTACTCTACAACACAAGATGTTCAAATGAAAAAACAAAACGGCAACCCTTTCAAAACTGCATTCGTCACACCATGTCACCTCTTTTTGCCTTTTCCTAATTTCTCACATCACTCTCCTCTTCTGTCAGCCTCTACTGCCTGTTAAACACATCACATTCTCTCAGCTAGACTCTCTTTGCAGTGTCTACCTCCGTCTTTTTACGTGCTCTGTCTGAGATGTCGAAGTGATGTAGACACAAAAATCTTGACATTCCTTCTGCGGCCCTTGTAGGTAACCAGCTCTTTATATGTCACACGTCCTACTATGTCTGTGTGACAGTAGATCAGTAGAGTTGAGTTTCCTTTGGGATTAATAAATCAGATCATTTAGTTTTTATTAATTATCTTTCTGGAATAGATGACAACAAGGTAGTTCATGCTACCCCACCTTTCTTTCATTTAAATAAACCAAGCTTCAAACACTGCCCTCAATAGGATCATTGAGTAAGACCAAGAGAAGAGCAGTAGCACTTGGACTTCAGAATAAACATGTTTAACAACAGGTGAGGTTTCCCACTGTGTGTGTTGTATGTTATCCTTCATTGTTAGTGGAAACTCTGAGGCTGTATTATGATTGAGAGGGGTGATATTGTCGAGGATGAAAAATGCAGAGTTAACAGCAAGACCCGAATGCATTTGTCACCATAAAAAAGCCCCCATTGTGATTGATGAAAGCCCAACAGCTGGAAATGTAATGAAAAGTGAAATGAGGATCTATATTTTTTGGCAAAGTGCAAGACAGTATGATCACCCAAACACCTTAATTTATCACCTTTTTTCCCACTCATTAGTAACATGATTAATAATAACAGCTTGCAATCTAAAAAATGTGCAGGCTCGCACACTCTTTCTTCTTCAAAAGCATTAATTCTATTAACATTAGCTTTAATTGTCTGTGGATACGGTGCCGTTTCTTTTTTAAGCTTAAGATTTAGATTAAACACTTTTGATCAGCCACACATCGATGAGACACCATGACAGTTACTGCAGATATAAAATGAGAGCCAAGAAACTCTTCTGTTTCATGTGAAGCAAATTAAAGGTGTTGACAGATTTTTTTTTCCTCTTTTCTTCTTTTTTTGTTTAAAAGCCCCATCCACCTCTGCACTGTGATCCACTCTGTCTGAGTCATTCAGCACACTTAGGGTTAAAGTATAGCTGCAGCGTCTTACTGCAGTGTCTAAAGCATTTGGCTGATCGTTACAGTACACGCCAGGAGAAGAAGAGGGGGAAAAAACATCTCTCTCTAATACTTCCTTTTTTCTTCCAAAAATCCTTTTTATTGCATTTATAACATTTGGCACAGTACAAATTCTTGGTGCTTTTACAAGATAAACCTGTAAAGATCGACACTGACCTTTTTTCGGTTTTTGTTAAAGAAAGACTTCTCTGTATAAATATTTTTTTTTCTTATCACTGCATTCTCTGTAGCACGGTGTAAAAATCACACAGAATGCCCCTTTTTAAAACAACACTACCCTCATTTGTCAAAGTCAAGACAGCATCTTAAACAACTCATTGTTTTAAATAGAAGTTACAAGTTAGAAAATAGTTTCAATTTCTTTTTAATATATGTTTCTCTATCACCAACCCATGGTAGTTTCAGTTTGTCCATATATATATTTATTTATAAGCATGTACAACAAGAAATCATCAGTCTTTTAAAGTTTGCACTCTGTACAAAAAAAGTAGTTCCTGTCCTTTTTTCGTTGTGCATTCTATTGCATGATTTTAATGAAGAAAGGACAAAGGGGGAGTGGCACAGGGGAGGGTGGGAGAAAGGGGCCTAAAGGAGTGAGAGCCTCATGGGGGGGGTGGGGCCTTTCAAATCTGAGTCTCCTGTACCTTCTCCTTGGTGTGAGTTTTTATGACAAAGGGCTCAGCCATTGCTGTGATGGTGCTGGGCAAGGTTCGAGGCAAAGAATTTCCAACATTGTTGTCTGTCCATTTAGCCCCATGGCCAGTCGGTTTATATGTGTTATATTTGGGCTTTAGAGTGTTGTAGTCCACTTTGTGGGGGCTGTAGTCCATTTTGTGTGGACTGTAATCAAGTTTCGGTCTCTGAGTGTGTGGACTAAAGTCAGACTTGAAGGCGCTGTAATCCACTTTGTGGGGGCTGAAGTCTGTCTTGAAGGCGCTGTAGTCGGTTGCAGTCTTGTGGGGAGTGTAATGGTCCTTGGGTTTGTAGGTGCTGTCTGTTTTGGATCTCTGGGCACTGTAGTCTGTTTTGGGCTTGGGCTGAGTGCTATAGTCAGGCTTAAATGGACTGTAGTCATGTTTGGGTCTTGGGTGAGTCCCAAAGTCAGGCTTGAACGGACTGTACTCAGCTTTAGGTTTATGTTGTATGTTGTAGTCCGATTTTAGTGGGCTGTAGTCATGTTTAGGTTTCGGTTGAGTGCTGTAGTCCCGTTTGAATGGACTGAAGTCGGTTTTCTGCCTTGGATGAGTACTATAATCTGGTTTGAAGGGGCTGTAGTCTGATTTAATTTTCGGGTGGGTGCCAAAATCTGGTTTGAAAGGGCTGTATTCTGCTTTAGGTCTGTGAGTGCTGTAGTCCTGTCTGAATGGGCTACAGTCAGGCTTTGGTCTGTGAAGGCTAAAATCTGGTGTTGATTTGTGAGTGCTGTAATCTGGGATGGGTTTGTGGCTGCTGAAGTCCATATTTGGCTTATAGGTGGTATACTCAGCCCTCGGCTTGTGTAGGGTGAAGTCAGGCTGTGGCTTGTATTCGGCCTTGGGTTTGTGAAAGCTGTAGTCAGTCTTGTGGCTGATAAAGTCCAGTTTGTGTATGCTGTTATGGTCCCGGATTTCAGGCAATGTGAGAGCTGACTCTTGGGCTGCAGATGCTGGTGGTGGAAGATCCTCCTCATCCACCTGGATAATCTCAACAGTGCGGGCAGCTGCCACTGTACTCCTCTGCTGGTGGCGCTTTCTCAATTTGTAGAAGGCAATGAGCATGACAGCAGCCAACAGTGTCACTGCCACAAAGCAACCAATTATGATCTTAGTGGTCTTCATCACTTCATCCAGGCTAGGACCAGATTTGCCTGGCTTCCCAGTGGCACCTTGGATTCCTGGCAGCACAGATGGCTTAGCTGCACCTGGTGGACTGTCAGTGTTTTGCAGCAGCACAGTTGGTGTGGAGATGAAGACTGGCTGAAACACAGAAGGAGAGGCTGTCGTAGTTGTTGTTCCTAAGCCTCCTCCTCCTCCTCCTGCAACCCCAGCACCTGCAGCAGTGGTTGTGGTAATTTTAGGTTTGGGCATCTCAGTGGTTGGCCCTAAGACCTCCACTGTCACTGTGGTAAAGTAACTCAGGTTAGATGTGTTAAGCTCAGCTGCACTCACATTGAGGTAGGCCGAAGCATTAGAGTTCCCCGCTGCATTGGACACCATGCAGGTGTAAGTGCCCGTATCTGCTGCCAGGACATTTGAGAAATTAAGTGTACCATCATTGAGGACTGATATTCTTGGGTTGCCAGAGGCATGTGTCAGGATAGTCCCATTGGGTAGGAGCCAGCGGACTGAAGACAGTAGAGCTGTACGGCAACGAAGTTCAGCCACTCGCCCTGCTGAGATGTTCAAGTCCCGTGGTGCATCGGCAATGAATGGTGCAGAACACTGGGTTGCAGCACCTTCACCTCTGTCCACCTCAACTAGCTGTCGCCCTCTCATGGTGGCAGGTGAGTGACAACGTCCACAGCAGGTTGAGTTAGTAGGGATGTACTCCCTTAGCCAGCGTGCTAACCATACAGAATCACAGCCACAGTTCCAGGGGTTATGGTGAAGGTGGAGCTCCACCAGGTACCTGAGCGGGGAGAACAGATCATGTGGCACAGCGCTCAGATTATTATGGGCAAGATTGAGCTCCACCAATGAAGAAAGGTCGTCAAAAGCATTACGCTCTATTACTGTAATTTGTGAGTTCATCACCCAGAGCTTTTTCAGTGAGCGTAGACCTTTGAAAGAGCTTGGCCTTATCTCTGGGAAGTAGTTTTCAGAGATCTCCAGCTCCTCCAGGCCTTTCAGGGGACTCAGGTTTGGCATGTCACCCCTTATGTTGCACATCCCTAGGTTGAGGTACTTGAGGTTTTGTAGGCCCTCAAAAGCTCCTTCTGAGATGTACTCCAGTTTCCTTAACTCTCCTAGATCCAGTCGCATGAGTGAGGGCACCCGGTTGAAGGCGTAAGAAGGAATACTCTCAATGGGATTGTTCCTCAGCCAAAGTTCTCTTAATTTAGACAGGTACTCAAAGGCTCCACTGGGCACCACTGTTAACCGGTTGTCGAACAGCTCCAATGTGTTGAGGCTGGTCAGTCCATTGAACGCGCCCACCTCAATCTGCCGTATGGCATTTCGCCCCAGCTGGAGCACCTCAAGGTGGTGCAGATGGCGGAAAGAGTCAGCCTGCACTGCCTCAATGGCGTTTTCCATTAGATTGAGGTGTCGCGTGTTGGCTGGAATCCCAGGGGGCACACGTGTGAGGCCACGGCGGGTGCACACCACTTTCCCCTGCTGATTACTGCAGGAACACTGCGGTGGACAGCCCTGGGGTCCTTGAGACACCGCCGCCCCCGCCAAGGCCAGGGAGGCGCTGCTCCACGCTCGCGCCATCAGGAAGACTACACAGAGCAGGGCGGCTTTCCTGGCACGATGCACAGCTACCCGCCCCAGGAGACTCATGATGTGGCACGTTCATAATTCAGCATCATCTGGGGGGGAGGATGGGGATGTTTGGGGCTGGTGTTTGTGGGGTTTAAGGACAGGGAAAGTAGCTGGTTGGCTGGTAATGGTGTTAAGGGGACCTTAAGGGAACTGAAGACGATAAGGGGAGTAACATGGATTTGGTGCTTGCTAAGGGGACAAGAGGACTTGACCTATCCACAGTTAAGAAGTGCTTTTATTTCCATGAACTGTGCTCAGGGGCAGAAAGAAGGGAGGGTGAAGAGGGCTGGCTTTTCTGTAACATGTGTATGAGAAGGACATGATGGTAAATTAAAGAACCAAAAACCGTATTACTACAGAAGGGAGGGTAAGGTGTTACAAATTGATGCAAAGAGGGTTTGAAACACTAGACACCTACCTCAAGTTATTATTACAGGTCCTTGAACTCAGATATATAGCTTCCTTCCTTTTTGCAATCAGAAAGAGCTGTGGTATTCGCATCAGATGTATTTATATCCAAGCAGCAAAGAAAACCTTATATATTTGTCCTGTCAAAACAGGTATCAATGCCAAAGAGCTTAACCAAGATGAGCCCTTTTGTAAATCCATACATCCAAAGAGAAAGGTTCGAAAGGCCCTTTTGTGAGTGTTTTTTTTTCTCCCTTTCCGTGTTGATCAGTAGGAAAAAAAGAAAAGCGTGTAGATAGGAATCCAGTCAGGCTCCCAAAGCAGCAGTGCTCCCTTGCCCGTTTCTTGCTGTCGGCTCCTCTTCTCTTGCTTGTCCTTGGAATCCGACAGTTGATCCCCCTACTAGACACCTTACCCAGGTCTCCATAGTCCAGGAACACACACGCACAATTTTTTTGTGCACTAATAACCCAAAGGCAGAAAAGAGGGAGGTAGGTGCGGGTGGGATTGGAGAAGGTTGAATGAAAATTCCACAGTCCTTTCCAGTGTTCTTTGCCTTTTGTTTGCAGTGGTTAGAAGGGGAGGTTGACAAGCTGTTGAAAAAAACAGACCCCCCTCCTCTCTCTGTATTCCTCTGTTCACTTTTTAGTAGTCAATCAGTTGGTCGGTTGGTCAGTCTTACAGCCCCTCTCCCTGTCTTGCACTCTTTCCTGCTCTCCCCCTCTCAATGTGGCGTCGTGTCCACTTGATTTTTCTTAAAAAAAAAAAAAAAAAAAAAAAATTCTCCTCCGGGAGCGCCTGGCAGGGGTTGAAAAGGCTAGGCGACACTCACTGCCTTCATTAGCTTCTTCTTCCTCTTAACTAGCCACACGCTCCAGCCTCGGCAGCCGCAGCAGCGACAGCAGCAAATGCAAACGCGCACACACCATCCCTGCGAAGCACACAGCAGCAGTAGCCAGCACACACAGCAGCAGCTGCAGCCTGCCTCCCCTGCACTTCCCAATAATCCGTCAATTTCTTCAGAGGGGGAGTGGGGTGGGGGATGGAAGGGGGTGCTGGGAGGAGTGGGGGTATTGTAGCTGGGTTGATCGAGGTGGGTTAGAGGGAGGAGGGGTGGTACACAGTTTCTCCTTCCTCTCTCTTGCTTGTTTCTTCTTGTTTCCAGTTCTTTTTTTCTCCTCGTCTTCTTGTGGTGATCAGCACCCCCTCGCTAATGCAGCGTCCAACTGGGGAGAGGAGCAAGGCAGAGAAGGCAAACGCTGGGCAAGCGCGGCTTACAGGCGTGACGTTAACAGTAGCGTCGATGTGGAAAGGATCCGTTGTAGCAGCAAAAGAGAGAGTGTGCGCCCTCTCTCTCTCTCTCTCACACACACACATAGACACACACTCATTCACTCACTCCTTTTCTCTCTCTCTCTCTCTCTCACACACACACACACACACACACACACACACACACACACACACACACACACACACACACACTCTCACTCTCTCTCTCTGCCTCCTTCTGCTCTCTGCAGTGTCCTGAGGTAGTTGGGTGAGCTCAAAGCACTCAGACCTTTTTAGAGATCTACCTCTTCAAAAAGCAGTTTGCTCCTGCTGTCCTCCGCTCTATCCTTTTTTTAATGCTCATAGTCTCTTGTTCTGTGGTTTTCTGGGGCTTTATGTGCTTAGGGGAATAGACAGACTGTCCAAGCAAGAAGCAGAGATGGACAGCGGCATCCCACAGTAACCAAATTTTAACCATCTCCTACCCAGTAATAATCCAGCCATTCCTTCATGAGCCTGGCGAGGCTTTCCAGCATTGCTGTGATGCAAAGGCAGACAGATGGAACACAGTTTCTCTCACTTTCTGGCTTCCTGTCTCTCTTCTTCTTTTTCTGTGTTTTTTTTGCTGTCTACTCATGGAAAATAAAAGGAACATGAATGGACTGCTGACGCATCCTGGTCAGAGCACTGCTTTGGTTTGATGCAGTGTGTTATGTGCATTATGTGGATTTCATGTCTTTTATGTTTTACTGTGGAGAGCAGTGGAAAGTTGTTAGGACTGTGTTACTTTTGTTAGGACTGTGTTACTTTGGTTTCATAGTATATTTGACTGATAAGAGTAGAAATTAAAAGGTGTCACTTTACTAAAAAATACACAATAAAGTCCAGTGCAGGTATAAAATTGGCTTTCTACCCCCCTTCCTTGTATGCCTTTGAAAGTAGTTAGAGTACTCTAAACAGGCAGGCCTTAACCCTCAATTTGAGCACAAACTGTCGCTCCAGGAAGCACACAGCCATAAAGGTCACGTTAAAGAAGGCAAACGGAAGAAAACAAGACATGCTTTACCTTCCTGCCACAGAAAAAAAGGCAAAACAAACAGAGCCCACTGTCCCATCACCCCTCTGTAACAAATGATTTGTACAGGCCTCATGTCCATTAAACTAGGTAGCAGTGTGGGTAATTGATTGTTGGTAAAGGTAGCTTTGACAGTTCTGCTAGGTGTGTGTATGAGCTAGAGAGTAAGCGTGTGAAAGAGAGAGAGAGACAAAGAGAGGGAGGAGAGAAAGCACACCAGCTAGAAAAGGTCACACTGCCTGTAGCGCAGTACGTTATTCCCACTGGCACAGGAGTATAGAGCCAACTCCTATATTATACACACACATACACACAGACTTTCTCCTTGACTTCACTGCAGTTGAATACGAATGGGCTTCAATGAAGCACATGTAACAGTGAGGTGGGGACCACAGGACTATAGGGGAAATATTCCTGTGTTTTGAAAGAAAAGCTTTTCTTCTGAGATTCTATAGGATCACAGCCACACAAGGCCAACAGTGGCATCACAGGCTACATCCTATGAAGGATACATTCTATATAGGTGTGGTCGTAAAAGACTAAAAGACTATAGAAGCTTAATGCATAGGACTCGGTGTTGAAACATGGGATAGGCAGGTTTCTGCATCCACCCATTGGATGTGCCAGTCTTGTTCTGAAAACAGGTTATATGTGAGCCACCAGTTGATGAATAACTGACCCAGAATGGGTTCAGGTTGAGTTCTACCCACCCAGCACAACACATCTTCAGCTACCATCTAACCAAAATTATCCACTGACCCATAACATGACCAGCGCTGCAAGGGCAGCTCTCTCCTCTTGGCACTCATCCTGTCCATTTCTCTCTTTGCTGTCTTTTCTATTCTCACTCTATTTTTTTGCCTTTCGGTGGACACTCTGCTGCTTTCTCACGACTGATGGAGTCATGGCCTGCCAATCTCTGTAATGCTCCACTGACCAAAAGTGGTCGACCCTTTGCGTTATAGTTTGATCCTGGCCCTGAATGGCAAAAGAGGTTGGCAAAACTCTGATCGCGGCAAGGTTGAGCTTGTGTGCTCTGCTCACATGGCATCCCTGACATCAGCAAAGAGGAGAATTAGATGAGACTTTTTCAAGCTAGTGGCCCTTTCATTAGTGCCAAGTCACTTCTAATTTAGCGACTGAAGTGAAGCTGAAATTGCAAACCTGGCTAAACTGTTTAATTTGGAGTGTCTTTTGCAGTTTAGGTTACACCACTATATCCATAGCTATTATTCAGGTCAAACATTGGTCCCATATGTTCACAACTATTTTGACAAGAAGAGTGTTGTCAGCCCTTACCTTCAGGACTTGCTCACTGATGACTGCTTGATGAGCTGTCAGATATGTGGGACCTTCATGCAGTCATGCCAGCCCCATTCGCCTGCTGTGCGACCCCTGCACTCAGAGGTCTATGTGGCCAACCCCTGCACCAGGCCAGGAGGGCAGTGGGTGTAGTTTGGGGGTGCTGCACGACCTACTTTTAGTGTGGCCTTTCCGCCAGCATATTTGAGGGGTATATGCAATCAGTACAGAACCCGTCCCCTGGGGTGAGTGCTAGCAAAACTGGGCTGAGGCCAGTCACATGTAGGTCAGCAGCCTGTGTCTGTTAGCTTGTGTGCGTGTCAGTAGTTCCATTTGGATGAATGGCCTGCAGTACGGTATAGCAATGACAATTGGATTAGAGGCGAGTGATAGATCTAATGATAATGTCAATGATCAAGGATTTACATTTTCAGTAAGCCACATATAGTGGTCTATATGTGTGTGTAAGGGAGACATTTTTCTCAAGGATACAAGAGGCACACTATTTTTGGGGCATGTCTCATGCTTCTAGAGCTGTTGCATTTGTGTGGGAGCGAGGATGTCCTCTAACTATCCAGATATGTCCCAATGGTGTATTTCGTACTCAGTGCCCAACCAGTCACAATGTTATCTTAAACCATTTTTTTACAAGGCCAAACATTTGTACACAGAGACAAACCAAACTGTGACCTTGAGGTAGAGGGCCAGTGAGTAGACAGTTCCTTTTACCATTTTCCTTTCCAAGAATTAATTCTGTTGGAGATTAGCTATAACAATCACACAGTATCAGTGTTCAAGTAAAGGCTTAAACTGCTGGGTATGCTTGTGCATCAAGGGATTATAATAGGCAGCAAGGGTGTATTAGTTACTTCCATCTGGCCAAGTTGGACCTGCTCTGTCTCACCATTTCTGACCTTGTGTGGCCACCACTCTGACTGTTGCCTGGTGGTCGCATTATTCACTGCATTGGTTTATTTTATAACATTTGCTGATCGACAAACGCAAGCTGGCCGGTTTACCAGCCAGATCAGCCCCTGGAGTTTTTATGAATTAGATGTGGTGACAGATTGCAACATTAGGCAAGCTAAAGTTAGCAAGTGTTGCATGCTGGGGCAAGGGGCTCACAGTGAGCATAAACATTACTTCCTTCTGCACCGAATGGCACAGAGAAATTATTGCAGGAGGTGTTATTAGCAACATTTATTTAACATTTTTTTTTCTTTGTTCTCTTTTTCTCTCACTCTAAATTGCTGCATCCTACAGTGTTCCTCTGGTGGTCTGCTATTTGCAGGCCTGTCTTGAGTTAATTGTGTTTGCTCATTGAGCTTATGTTATGTGTGTGTGAGACAAAGTGTGTGCTCTCAAATGAGGGCAACGTTAGGTCATGGCAACTGAAGGCACACAGTAAAGATGAGTGTTTTGCTTCTATTTTTCTCTCATCCTGTGTTATTCAGCATTTGAGCTTCGCTAGCAGCCATTGTCTCCAGACTAATGGGCTTCATTATGGTGAGCTGTGTTCATACTGGCTGCCAGAGCTGGGATTAGCCCTAGCGCTCTGTTAGCTGGAAGCAGAAGAAAGATATTGTTAGGTTAGCACGGTTAACCCAATCAGCATGAGCCAAGATAGCTAGATAGGAGGAGATGTTTCATGCACTTTCGGAACTAGAAATGTGTAGCCACTTCAGTTATAAGAGTTTTGTCCAGTCACTGAATTATAACTGTTAATTGAAAGTTTATTCCAAATGCTAATGTAAAGTACAATGTCCTTTCTTTTCCCATATTCTTCTCTCCATATGCTAATGCTTTCTGTGCCTTGCCCTGGCCCCTTCATTGGTCAGCTGGCCCCCATTAGGATTCATCGCGCATCCCTGTATGTGCGTTCATCACAATGTTGCCTTGCCAACTGTCAGGCGTAGGAAATTGATGTCTCTTTCTCTGAGCAATGTGAAGGTAAAAACATAGTAATTCAACTGCAGAGAGAGCATCTAAATCTTCAAGACTTTTAGCACCTTGGGAGCAAAGATGCTGTCTTCATTCAGATCTTCCTCTCCTGGGTTTACCATCATGTACTCACTCAGTTTGGTCTCAACAGACTGTGTAACCTTGAAAACTACACATCGGTCTAGACATTGACTCTAAACCCCTACTTATTCACCTCATCTGTAACCACCATGCTTGTTTCTGCTAAAATAAAAGTCTTATGCTCCCCCCGACTTTATAACGTCCAGTCCCTCTAAACAGTGACAGCTATCTTTAAAGTGAAACTGTTAATCCTAGAATCTCCATCAAGGTTCATGTAAGGAGGGATTAGCCTCAGCAAGGCCTGTTACAGCACAGACCTGGCGATAGAGGAAAAGAATGAAGCAGCTTTTCATTTTTGTCAGATCAAACCGGTCACACCCAGATTATGGAGACACTGTCCTGCAGATGGAGGTTACATTGTGGTGGTGGTCTATCTATTAAGAATAAAAACACACACACAATGAGGACAAAGGGATAAAGCAGATGGAAATGTAATGTGGATCCCCACCAAAACACACACTTTGCGCACACACTTAGTCTTAAAGTCCAGGCCCCGCAACCTTCTTTAAAATGTGTTTTCTGTAGCAGTGCAATCAGGGATATCCCCGGGAGGAAGGCTGCAGCCGGGGGCCAGCGCAGTCCCGGCTATGAGAGGCAGGGGGAGAAAAAGCAGCAGGCAGCACTTTCTAAATTGAAGTCAATAACACAACAGTCCATTCTATCAGAGCAAGTCCTCCCACACAGTCCGCTTACAGCCACTAAGGAGAGCCGAGGGTAGGATGTCGATTGAGTTCTTCTGAGTGCCACTACCCATGGCAACATGCGTTTTGTGTAGGTGAATGCATGAGAGGAAGTAGTGATGCCAGCCCTGTCGAAATAATGGAACATTGAAAGGGACAGTTCACCAAAAAATGCAGATATTCATGTTCTCTCAGTGTAAATGGCTCATGGTGTTTTAATATAATATTTTATTTTATGGTTGAGGTGTTTAAAAATGTATACTTGTAAACAAAGGGAGTGGAATGAATTGTCAAACCTGACCAAATGCCCTATTCCTGCCACATGAAAGTGATTTTTTTTCTCTCTCTACATCTAGCTGTTGTGTGAAATCTTGCCAATGCATGCATATTTGAGACACATGCACACACAGCCTTATTTTGCCTTTAATCCCTTTTCGCATGTTAGCACTTCAGAGATTAGGACTGGTATGGCTGGCCTGCCCTGAGCAGGGGTAGGAAAAAGGAAATTAGTGACTGGTAGACAGTAAACATCCGGGCTGACATGACATGCACGTGTGGTAAGCTTTACATCCCTCTGAATGTGATGATGCAATGAGTTACTGGCACATCCGTGCACAGCATGGAACAGACGTGATTTGTTCAGTAGCTAGCACTTTTTTTTATATTTTTTTTTTTACTTTTGCTGAACTGGAAAAAAAAGGTCGATCAGCTGCAATTTTAATACGCCATGTTCCCAGATTGCCGAACCGCTTATTTGTGTTAACAGTTAACAGTTTTATGATAAAGCCTCACTTTATGACATAATAGGGTTTTAAGTGCCTATACAGTGTAAATGGAATGGTTGAGTTGGATTCATAACTCACTATTCCCAAAGTATCTCTGCTCTGATTGCTGTATGTGTAGATGCACACATTGTCACACATGTTCATCTTTGTATGCATGAATAGTGCAATGAAATATTTACATTTTGCATGACATCAGGGGGAAAACACTAAATGATGTGTGAAGGGCTCTTTTTAACTTTTTAAACATACACACATTGGAAAAATTGCCTCCCCTCCCACTCGTCATATTTGCTGGTAGATATTTTATTGATCTGTGTTGCTCACTGATGTCCTCTTCCTCTCTGTTCTGTCAGCTCTCTGATGACTGATGGCATCAGTCTAGGTCACTTGCACTCTAGTTGTGTTTATTGGTGTGTGGCCCAGTTTTTTCCCCATAATAACCCCTCACACACGCACACAGAAGTGGCTTGACACATGGATGAACAGTGGTAATTTCCCAAGGCAGACATTGATTTCATTTTCCTGCCTCTCATTGTTTGACATGCTGATGAAAATTATAATTTTGACTAAAATCCTATTGCTTTATTTCAATAGCTCATTTTTTTCATTTTCATGTGTAAAAAGTAGGCATAGTGTTGATTTTGGCAAACAAAAAAATACTGATTTACT
>JAVQJX010057231.1:0-14983 GCA_036025115.1 Ambassis agassizii
TCACTTTTATATGAGCTGGTCTTGACTAATAATAAACAAAGGTCAGTACAGTTTCCTTTGTCATCTTTTTAATGATGTAGGTCTGTCTTTATGGTTGTGTCTCTGTAGTGTATCGCCTGGCCTACACAAGGCTAAAGATGCTCTGCTCCTACCTGCTGCCCTCCCACCCTGAACTGGAGGCAGTGATATGGACTCTGTTCCAGCACACTCTGCAGCACGAGTACGAGCTGATGAGAGACCGTCACCTGGACCAGGTAACCAGACCACATGCTCGTTTCACTTTTTGTTGCTGCCTCTCATCCACTACTCTTCTTCTCTACTCACGGTTTCTTGTTTTTCTCCCCGTTTCTCTCCCAGTTGATGATGTCAGCCATGTACGCCATTTGTAAAGTGAAGAGTGTTGATCTACGCTTCAAGACCATCGTCACAGCATACAAGAACATGCCCAACACTAACCAGGAGGTGGAACAAGCTTTTTAAAACTTTTATAATTCACTGAAACTTTAGCCTTATGAATTGCTATAAGCTGTCACTCTGTATGTTGCAGACCTTTAAGCATGTGCTGATCACTGACGCCCATTACGACTCCATCATTGTCTTCTACAACCAAGTGTTCATGCAGAGGCTGAAAACAAACATCTTGCAGTATGCATCTACCAGGGTAAGACACCTCTCAGTAGCTACAGTGTATTTTTATATGTACAATCAGAAGAAGATGTACGCCTACTATACCTTCTCATCGTTGCTCTTGCTTTTTTTTTGTAGCCACCAACTCTTTCTCCAATCCCACAAATACCACGCAGCCCCTACAAGTTCCCAAACTCACCTCTGCGAGTGCCTGGAAGCAATAACGTCTACATCTCTCCTCTGAAAAACTCACGCATGTCTCCGGGCATCATGACGCCTCGCACCAAGTCAGTCCTGCACGAAAAATTGATGTATTGTTGGCAAAAAGAAATTACTCTTAACTGATTTTTCTTTTCTTTTTTTTTTTTACAAATCCAGGATGCTGGTATCGATTGGTGAATCATTTGGGGTGAGTGTATGGTGAATACAACTCAACAGCTTTAGGACAGGGTATGTATCTGCTCACTCATCTTGTTACCGTTTTGTCGTCTGCAGCCATCCAATCGTTTCCAGAGAATCAACCAAATGGTCAACAGCAGTGATCGCTCCTTTAAAAGGGCCCTGGATCTTGGTTCTACTCCAAAGCCTTTAAAGAGGTTAAGGTTTGATATGGATGGTCAAGATGAAGCTGATGGCAGGTGGGTAGCAAATGGTGCAATAGGAGCTATAGCATATGTCTGGAGTTGCAATGCAGTTATACATTTATGTTGGTTACACTCACTTGATATATTTGTAATCACAGCAAATCTGGAGGAGATTCTACACTTATACAGAAGCTCGCAGAGATGAGTAAGTGTGAACATGTCTTCTTATCTTCTTCCTGTTACACAGTCATACTGATGAGTGTTGTTTTATTTTTCATAAAGGCTCCACTCGGAGTCGCATGCAGGAGCAGAAAATGAAGGAGGATGCCGAGTTGAAGAAGGAGTAATAACTCTAAGACCTAATGAACTGACCTGCACTGTTTGTCACAATGTAAACTCTATTGTTCACACCAATGTAAATTTAGTATTGGATTTTAGTTTGTATTTAACTTGGAGGAGGAAGATGTGAATACAGAGGACTTTGTTCTCTTTTTTTTGTTGAGGCTTTATCTGAGTGTTTTTACCCAATAATGATCAAATTGGAGATCAGTGAATTTCATTTGAATTTTAATTTGTTGGGCATCATTTGGTTTTAAGTGTTGTTAATTTGCTGATCTTATGAGTTTATTGTTATTATTAGTTTACACTCTGTTGTCAATAGTCTGGGGTGTTGCTGACTTCCAGTGCTGCATTTAATGTAAAATAATTGGTAATTTTACCATTGTGGGAAGCTTTGTACATTGACTTCTCTTTGAGAGTCATTTTAAATGTTGACATTTCAAATGTCTCAATCATGATGTGGCATTTCAAGTGTTAAATCAGGATCATTGTCCGCAATAAGTCTGCAGGAGTCAGCATCACAGAGACAGCAGTGTGTTTTCTCATGCAGGGGTTTTATTTTTTTTCTAAGTAAGACATGAAAATTTAGTTTGTGTCACAAAGTGAGAACATCTTTTAAGGGAAAATCATATATTCCATGGATCATTTTATACATTCATCAGTTTTCTACACATTCACTGGAAAGTGGTCATATGTGCTTCAGTATAAAATGGTAAAATTTCTAGAAATGTTGTTACCAGAGTTTTTAAATGAAATGTTTATATATTTTTGAAGTAGTTTATAGTATGGTTCCATTTGTGTACTCCACAGCATAGAGGGCACCACAGCTAAGTAATGTCTTCTTTGCTAATCAGTTGCCATGATCCAGTGTTTACTTTCCACAGACAGTAGCCAAAGTCTGTGCAAAGTAACTAACTACATTTTGTGTTGTCTTGTAATATATGTTGTTAGGTTCCTCTGAATGTAATTAGTTTTTTTCCCTTCTGACTTCTCACAAAAGACACATTGTAGAGCTTTTTTAATATCCTTTAGTTTATTTTTTTCTAATGTGTTTGTTAACTGCCTGAGAGAAATACAAGTTGAGTGTTGGTTTGGATACAAAAAAATGAAGGAATCATACAAACTTTGTCTTGACTTGTCTTTTTCTTCTCTGTACACAGATAAAAACAGAGACCTCCTTAAAGGTTTACTGTGTTGAGTTTGGGGGCAAAACACAGCAGAGATTCTGTAATTGTGTTCCAAGTTTTTTTAGCCACAATGTTCTGCTGCCCTCTTTCTAATGTACCCAACAACAGGCAGAAAACACTTGAGATTTATTTCCTTGGCCTTTTTGCATTTTAGTGGCGGCCACCTTAACATGTTTAACCAGGCACTCCCTCATCACCAGATCCACCAAATCCTACATGCTGATCCTTTAAGACCACAATGAGGTCATCTTTAAATTCCCTATGGTAGTTGTCCTCCCTCTGCTGTGCAGAACTATCTTAACAACACACAGTGGTTGGTCAAGCTTTGTTCTATTTATTATATATTATTTGATTTTTTTTTATCTGCAGTTGATTGATTGTATTAATACATTGTTCTTTGGAAAATATATCAGAGGATGTTTCTAATAAACATGACCAGTTCCAGTAGTAAAATAAATATAAAGGTACAAGGCTATAAGGTTAAACTTAGAAATGTCTCACTATATAATAGAGAAAAAATAGCTAAGATGATGAATGTTTAAAGCAAAATGAAAGAAAAATACTTCAAGAAAAATTTGCATTTTGAAAATAAGGGCATCTTTTACTGGCAGGTCCTTGTTTTTCCCTCTGCTGTGAACTCCACTTGGCTCCTCTGGGAGAAACCATGGCAGCTGCTACCTGTTCAGTAACAGCTACTTTAATTGTACCATGTCACTGTTTCCAATAGCTAATTCCTTTTTGAATGGAGCCACTGTGCGATTAGGGCCCAGCCAGGCGTGAAACACTTTTGACTTTGGGTTACTTTTTAATTGGCCTGACCCCATGGGACAGTGAAGTGTGTTATTGAGTTTAGAGGATGCTGATGTATCCGTGTAGTCAGCTGGTTTCACATGACTGCAGGTCACCAAAGCACTCAGTTCTTGTCTTATCGAAGCAGATTGTGCATTCAGCTCACATCTCTCACCTTCTCCTCTTCAAAATAACTGGAAATAATCAGTTTCATGTATGCAGAGGATGTGATTGTGTTTTCCCTTCAGGATCTTTGCTGATAGTTTTTTTTCTCTTCAGGAATGGAAAACCTCACGGTAAGCAGACCTTTGTTTAAACATGGTTTTACAGAATTTATCATTGAGTAAAAAATGTAGTTGCAGTAAAGTTAAAACTAAATGTGTGTCTTTATATTATTATTCAGCACATTTTCTAAATTTTAAGTTTTCTTAGTTGCGTTTTTTGTTGTTTTGTCACATTTTTTTTTTTTTTTTAGAATTTTAGACACTACATTTATTATCAAATTAATCTCCCCTTTTTATAATGTTATAATGCGGTTTTCCTGTCTTTTAGCCGGAACAATGGCGCGAGATTATGAACCGGAAGATGCGCTTTCCTCCAGAGCTCATCAGCGCCATTCAGGAGGGGAAAATAGAGCTGCTGAGTGGACTGTTGAAGACAGGAGACGGCATCATCCGCCAGCTGGATGAATCTGAGGACCGCCAATGGAGGGAGGCCCTCAACCTTTCTATCCGCCTTGGCAACGAGGATGCTATGGACGCCCTTCTGCAGGGAGTTAAGTTTGATTTCCGTCAGATTCACGAGGCCCTGCTGGTCGCCGTGGACACCAACCAGCCCAGAGTGGTGAAGCGTCTTCTGGACCGCCTGGACCAGGAGAAAGGCAACAAGATGGATGTGCGATCCTTTTCTCAGGCCATCTTTGACCACTCTATTGATAACTCACAGTTTGCCCCTGGTGTGACCCCTCTGACGTTAGCCTGCCAGAAAGACCTGTATGATATAGTCACCATGCTCACCCAGAAAGGCCACGGCATCCCATGGCCACACAAGATATCCTGCGCCTGTCTGGAGTGTCGTAACGGCCGACAGTACGACCTGCTCAAGTTCTCCTTGTCTCGCATTAACACCTATCGTGGCATCGCCAGCCGTGCCTACCTGTCTGTCACCTCGGATGATGCCATGCTGAGTGCTTTCAGTCTCAGCAGAGAGCTGCGTAAGCTGTCCCAAAAAGAGCCAGAGTTCAAGGTCTGTGGAAAGTCACAGGTGTCCCTGCTTACTGTCGGGTGTCTGTGCCGTCTCCGTCACTGAGCTGTACTTCTTCTCTCCTGCAGCCTCAGTATCTGGGCCTGGAGCAGCTCTGTCAGGACTTTGCTGTGGAGTTGCTGGGGATGTGTCGGAACCAGAGCGAGGTAACCACGATCCTGAACAGCTGTGGAGACGAGAGCAGTGATTCCTCAGATGAGCAGGCCTTTGAGGAGGGAATACCTACTCTGTCCCGTCTGCGGCTCGCTGTCAACTACAACCAGAAGCAGGTAGCTAGATGCAGAAACACCTGGCAACCACAGGGAGGAAAGAGAAGACATTAACTTGACTGATCTCTGTCTCTCCATCTCTTTCATTCTGTGTTTTTGGTGTAGTTTGTGGCACATCCGATCTGCCAGCAGGTCCTGTCGTCTATCTGGTGTGGGAACCTGGCAGGCTGGAGAGGCAGCAGGACAGCCTGGAAGTTGTTTGTGTCTGTGGGGATCTTTCTCACAATGCCCCTTCTTTGCCTTGTCTACTGGATTGCACCCAAGTCAAAGGTCAGATTAAAACAGCTATATATGCAACTAATAAGCTTTAGTATAGAAGATGTTTGGCTTTGACAAAATTTTTTTCCTCCAGGCGGGAAAGATTCTAAGGATTCCAGTGATCAAGTTTCTCCTCCACTCAGCATCTTATCTGTGGTTTCTCATCACTTTGCTTGGCGAGTCCATCACCATGGAGATATATCGAGAGAAATTTGCATCGCGACAACAGAACATCTTGCACAGCTCTTTCCACATGGTGTGGGTGGTCGGTGAGTTTATTTTCTTTATTTTTAACCCCAGCTAATAAAAGGATGCGAAGCAGGCTCATGCTGTGGTTCCTCTTGTAGGGTTCTTCTGGTATGAGTGTAAGGAGGTGTGGATCGAGGGCCTGAAAAGTTACTTTCTGGACTGGTGGAACTGCTTAGACATGGTGGTGCTCAGCATGTACCTGGCCTCCTTTGCTTTACGCGTGCTCATCATGCTCAAAGGTTACTTCCTGTGCCATGACCAAGCCGGCACAGACGAGTGTGTCTACTTCACTCAGACTGGTGAGAGAATGATTCATTGATCCAAAATGACTGTTGGAGGTCTTACAGCTTAAGTGGCTCTCTGAAACTGTCCCTCAGTGCGTGATGAGTGGCGCCAGGAGGACCCTCAGCTGATTGCAGAGGTGCTGTTTGCAGTCACCAGCATGCTGAGCTTCACCCGGCTGGCTTACATCCTGCCTGCACACGAGTCTCTGGGTACAATGCAGATCTCCATAGGGAAGATGATTGACGACATGATGAGGTGATATATGACTGATTATTGCCTGAGAGGGAAACGGAGGATTTCCCTTGGATATATGAGACCTAAAAAGAGTGTGTGTTCTCCTTTTATAGATTCATGTTCATATTGATGATCATTGGAACGGCCTTCCTCTGTGGCATCAACAATGTCTATGTTCCTTATGTCATCTCGCCACATCTTGGCAGGTAAGAGTGTAGTTAAGTTATTTCCAGGTGACTTTCAAAATGATCCAAGATGAAAACACACACTTAGTTCCTTTTATGCTCATGTAAGTATATGTTTTTTTTATTTTTATTTTATTTTATATCACTCCGATGTTTTGGTGCATACACATCACACCATGCACATGCATATAGGTAAACGCAGGCGTGAATGTGATAGAGACAATCTATATATATATGCAGGAGAAGAAACTGGATGTACGTATGTATAAGATAACAGAAGCCTCTCTAACTGTCTACTGCAGGTTCAATGAGACGTTCCACTTCCTGTTCTGGACCATGTTTGGTGTTGTCACTCAGGACTACGTGGACATGCCTCAGTTTGTGCTGGCAGAGTTCGTAGGAAGGATTCTGTATGGCATATTCACTCTGGTCATCGTCATCGTCCTCCTCAACATGCTTATTGCTATGATTACTAACTCGTTTCAGAAAATTGAGGTAAAGAGAAGCAGACTGTGTCAGTGCGTCCGCTCTGTAGTAAAAGGAAATTAGTTATGTGACATCATCTGACATCTTTCAGGATGATGCAGATGTTGAATGGAAATTTGCTCGGTCTAAACTGTACCTCAGTTACTTCAGAGAGGGCCTCACCATGCCTGTTCCTTTCAACATCATCCCTTCACCCAAAGCTGTTTTTTACATCTTGAGGTGAGTCCAAAAGTCCACTAGCTATAAAGGTTGTTTATTATGCGTATGTTTATACATTAAAATTTGTATTTAAGGGGTATCTTCCGACGACTCTGCTGCTGCTGCACTTGTTCATCTGAGCAAAAATATCCTCCCCTAGCCTCTATGGTAAGAGTGTGTGTATGTGTGTGACAGTAACAAATGATTTCACACAGGAGAATCTGACATTAAATGTGTATCTTTTATCATGTAAAAAGTCCAATGAGAAGGGATCTGAACACAACCAGATACCATACCGGCAGCAGGTGCTCAAAGCACTGGTGCAGCGCTACATCGAGTCAGCTCGCAGAGAGTTTGAGGAGACAAAGCGGAAAGGTAACCACGGCAATGGTTGATAAAATTCGAATTCTGGAGAAAATTGCCTTTTGAAATAAAGAAGTGGTCATATGTCCATGACTTTTGACCATAAAAACCAAAGAGTTTGTTTCTCAGTGTGTGGAAACTGATTATAATATTTCACTTCCTGTAGATATTGGTAACCGGATAACTGAGCTGAGCAAAGCCGTCATCAGGATGCTAAATGACATGAAAGTGGTCCAGCAGCTTCTGATTGAAGATGGACATACTGCAAGTGATCCATTCACCAAGGAAGGCTCCTCTATATTGGGCAAATACATCATCGGTGCCAAGAACAATTTCAGAGGTTTTAACGGCAAGCATGATGAAAAAAGCACATCTCTTCAAGTGACAGTGCACCGCCAAGAGGAGGAGGGGGATAACAAAAAGGATGATTCAGACACACAACAGAGTCAGGCTGAAGACTGTGGAGCAGAGAGATCACAGCAGGTAACAGACAGGGATGTGGTGAAAATGGAGGAAGGCAGAGGAAAGCTGGAACAAGGGGAAGAGAAGGGAACTGAGGAGAAAGAGCAGGAGGAAGCAGATAAAAATGAAAATACTGACAGTAAAATGGATGTTGAGGTTCCAGAAGGGACAAGTTTTAATAACATAGAGGACAAAGTGAAGCCTGAGGCCACACAGGCTGAGGCAGAAAAAAGAGAAGGAGAGGTAAACACAGGCGTAAAGGTGACCGAGACGATCCAGGAACGCGCTGAGAGCAGCTTTGAAAACACAGACATGAAAAAAATAACAGACAGGTTCAGAGACATAGAGCTGCAGGAGAAAAAAATGGAAGCAAAGTGGACAAAGGGTAGAAGGAACAATACAGCAGAGAAATCTGGTGTCCGGGAAAGCAATGAAAAAGGTGGAACCACGAAAATGATTCCCTCACCAACAGGAAGCAGCAGCTCCCAGGACACTGGCTTTGGTTCCCAAGAAGGGGAGGGATCCATCGATGGTGCTCTAGTCAGACGTTAACCCTCAAAGAACTCTGACTTTTTTTTTTGTCCAATCAATATCTGATAGAAAGCACTGACTCATGACTCATAACATGTTGACGTTGACACAACAGTTTCATGTGAAGATATGAAACTTTCAGAAAATGTACATTTTGGGTAAAACATATATGAAACGGTAAAACTTGTGAAATATGGAGTTTACAGACATCAAACTGGGGGCTTTCACTCTTAATATCAGTTTGGTTTCTTTAACTGTAGTCACTGAAATTGTCAGGAATGTTTCATTTGTAGTGAAGACAGATTTTTATCTGATATGAATTTAAATCAAACTGCAATTGTTGGCTTCATTTATCAGCTGTGTCACATTACTTTTACTGTTCAATAGCAATGATACTCTGTTGGTTACTCTAGTTTAAATATCACAAGAACAGCCTGTGTTCAGCTATATTTTTGCACAATAGTATACTTTGTAACTCCATTAAATACACTGAAATTATTTTTTTTGTTGTATTTTTTTGATGGATTCTTAGTCACAAATTAGTGTTGCTTAATGTTTTTTTTTTCAGCATGTAATTGACAGTGTGCCCGTTGATACTGTGTGACAGTGCAGGTCTCAGCTTGCTTTACACATACTGTTCCCATGAGGTCTCATACATGAACACAGCAGTTCATTAATTCATCACCTGCAGCGTCACCACACCGGTCCCAAAGAAACACGGCACTCACACTCTGGAAAAACACCAAGCACTGAATCACACTGTAGTAATGAAGGACTGAGTCCTAATGCACCCGATTCAGCCCAATAAGTTACAACTCTGTCATTCGCAAGCAATAATGATTCATGTTCTGAAACATTGTGGTTTTTTTATGTATGACTTGCTGTGATTTTAAAAGTTGTAGTACATGAATGAAGTCTAAGTAATACCACTCATTCCGACACTGAGTCAATGTGTTAAATGATAGAAATCAAACTACTTCTGTTTGAGAGCACCTTTATCTTCAAAACTTTAAAAAAAAAAGCAGACCTTAAATCGCTGAATAAAAAGTTTAATTTTTCATACACCAAGAGAAAAAAAATAGTAAAAGTAAAAGTAAAAGTAAAAAAAATTCATTAATGTATAAAAAAAGCTAGTGCTAAAACTAGGGGCAAATATTATCTCATTAAACCCTATTCATTCTATACAAAACATGCATACAACAAATATCTTATTATTAAAAACCCAGAAAATATTAAATAAAACTGCAAAAATTTGTGTTATAGAGACAACGGCACCTGAAACATCATATACAAATAAAGTTTTTTTTTTAAGTACATTTTTCTGGTGGAGTGTGGTTGTGTAGTTGAGCGCAGCTCAGGAGCCACACATCAGGCATTCATCTCTATTTGCTAAGGAGCACACCATGGCTGCAGTGTTTTGTTCTTTCTCCTCCTCTGTGCTCTTGGCTGACTGAGCCTCCTTTAGTTTCTCCTTGTTCAGGGTGAACTGAATGGGGTTGGCAGCAGGCTTCGTCCGCAGGTAGTACATCCCAGTTTTCAGGCCCTGCAGAGAGAACAGACGTGCTTTAAGACACTGCTTCTCACTAGTCTGACACAAAGTGCTTGGTGGTGCTCAGTCCTGACTTACCAGCCTCCAGCCATAGAAGTGCATGCTAGTCAGTTTGCCATAATTTGGCTCAGCAATGTGAATGTTGAGTGACTGGCTCTGGTCAATGTAGGCGCCACGATCTGCTGCCATCTTGAGGACAGTCTTCTGGGAGATCTCCCACACAGTTTTATACAGCTGCTTCAGATCATCAGGGATCTCTTTGATATCCTGAGAGTATTTTAACAAAATGGAGTTAAAATTATGGAAACAATCAGAGCAGGGAAACGGAATGATTAAAGTGCATGTCTTTACCTGAATGGAGCCGTTATGAGCAATCAGCTGGTTCTTCATTTCCTCACTCCACAGTCCTCTTTCTGTTAGGTCCTTCAGCAGGTGAGGATTCACAATCTATAGGATGTGCAGAAAATTCATCTAACACTCCATCCTTTTATTAACCGATGATTTTTGACATATAAACAGGGCAGATACATTCAGTGCAGACCTGAAACTCTCCTGAGAGCACCCTGCGCGTGTAGATGTTGCTAGTGTACGCCTCAATGGACTCATTGTTTCCGAGGATCTGAGCAGTGGACGCTGTGGGCATGGGGGCCAAAAGCAGACTGTTCCTCACACCATGCCTGAAGACACACAGGAACAGGAGAGGTTGAATAAGGTGAGTGGACAAAACACACAGTAAATATGAGATTGATAAACAAGAATAAAGAAGATTTACTTTGCTATTTTTTCCTTCAGTGCTTTCCAGTCCCACAGATCTGTTGGTGTTTTCTCCCACATGTCGTACTGCAGCATCTGGAAAACAAAATGTTTTGATTAGCATCCCATCCCAGACCGCTTAACTGTCCCCTTGGAAACATTATAAAAACTACTCACTCCTTTGCTGACAGGTGAGCCAGCATAAGTTTCATATGGGCCGAGCTCTGCTGCCAGCTCACAGCTGGCCTCCAGGGCAGCGTAGTAAATGGTCTCAAAGATCTGAATGTTGAGCAGCTGAGCCTCTGGGCTTTCAAAGGGATATCGCATAAGGATAAAGGCGTCTGCCAGACCCTGCACACCGATTCCAATCGGCCTGTGGCGCTTGTTGGACCTCTCAGCCTGTAAACAACAAGGAAGAACCAGTGGTTACCACAAAACAGGTCAAAGCTAACAGAAAAGCAGAGAAGAGCTCATACCTCAGGGACAGGGTAGTAGTTGATGTCAATAATCTTGTTCAGGTTCCTGACAATGACTTTGGTGACAGATGCAAGCTTATTGAAATCAAAGGTCTTTTCCTGGGTGACGTACATGTTGAGGGCAATGGAGGCCAGGTTACACACAGCCACCTGAAATGAAGACAGAGCAAGCTTTAATAAAGACAAGCATGATTAAAATTGAAATTGTGATTTGACATCTTCTGCCTCTCACCTCATCTTTGCTTGTGTACTCTACAATCTCCGTGCACAGGTTGCTGGATTTGATCGTGCCCAGGTTTTGTTGGTTGCTCTTCCTGTTGCAGGCGTCCTTGTAGAGCATGTAGGGGGTACCGGTTTCTGTCTGTGATTCAATAACGGCGTACCACAGCTGCTGCGCCTTCACCACACGCCTAGCCCTGCCCTCCTTCTCATATCTAAGAAGACCAATAAAATGTTGCAGGTTAACTCCTAGAAATCAGCAGTTTATTAAAAACGTTTGGTGTGCTGAGCTAACCGAGTGTAGAGCTCCTCAAACTCCTCTCCCCAGCACTCCTCTAACCCGGGACATTCACTGGGGCACATCAGAGACCAGTCCTATGAGAACAGCAGAGGAACAATAAAACTTAAAACCAAAAGTTGACTCAGACCAGGATGGGATTTCTTTTGATATTCACCTGATTGCTTTCCACTCGTTTCATGAAGAGGTCTGGGATCCACAAGGCAAAGAACAGGTCTCTGGCCCTCTGCTCTTCTTTCCCTGTGTTTTTCTTCAGCTCCAAAAACTCAAACACATCAAAATGCCACGGCTCCAGGTACACAGCGAAGGCCCCGGGTCTCTAAACAAGCCGAGAATAAGGTGATTAAACTTGACCCAACAATGTCAAAGGCCACTTTATCCACATTTCAGCCGCATCCTCACCTTGTTGCCTCCCTGATCAACATAACGTGCAGTGTTGTTGTACACCCGAAGCATAGGAACGAGCCCATTGGAAGTGCCATTAGTCTGAAAAACATCATTAAATAAATTAAAATCAATGCTCCTCTGTAGCTGCTTGGTTTTTCTGTCTAAAATGTGTGTTTTGCTCACCCCAGCAATATAGCTGCCTGTCGCTCTGATACAGCTGACTGCCAGCCCAATACCTCCAGCTGATTTAGAGATGAGGGCGCACTGCTTCAGTGTGTCATAAATGCCTTCAATGCTGTCATCCTTCATAGCTAACAAGAAACAGCTGCAAAATGGCAACAAAGTAGATCAATTTAAGAGAAGAAAAATAAAGAAAAATAAAACAAGCCATAAACATATAATATAAGCATATTCATTTCTTTATTCTTTACCTGGACAGCTGAGGCTTGTTGGTGCCAGCGTTAAATAGAGTAGGGGAGGCATGTGTGAACCACTTCTCAGACAGCAAGTTGTAGGTCTCAATGGCTGCATCGATGTCACTTTTATGAATCCCCACTGCCACTCTCATCAGCATGTGCTGGGGTCTCTCAGCAACTAAAAAAAAAAGTAATAAAAAAAAAATACTATCACACACATATCTGTAGATCACAATCTTCTCAGGAAGTTAATATGAAAATTAGCTCTCACCTTTGCCATTAATCTTCAACAAATATGACCGCTCAAGAGTCTGTTTGAAAACATGAACAAATTAGATCAATAATCCCAGTGTTTCATTGAGATGATGGAGGTAAAATGAGATGAAAAATTACCTTAAAGCCAAAGAAGTTGTATGAGAAGTCTCTGTCATAAATGATGGCAGAGTTGAGGCGCTGCAAATAGAGATTATGATGTTTAAAAAATGCTTTTAATTATTAACAAAAAAAGTATCATAAATTTACTCACAGCCTTGTTTTCGAGCACAATGTCGAGTGTTTCCTTGGAGATCATAGGGGAGTGACGTTTATTTAAAGGGTTGGTGTAATTGTAAATATCTTCCATCACATCTATTTAAACAAAACGAAAAGAAGAAAATCACATATTTTCCCATCAGAACCTTTAATAAGTGTGGTTGTTATGCCAATACTAGATGAATATTTTTGTGTACTGTATCTTTACTCACCACTGAACACCTTCTTGGTCTCTTTGTGCAGGTTTGACACAGCGATCCGTGCAGCCAGGATGGCATAGTCAGGATGTTTAGTGGTAAGGGTGGCAGCAGTCTCTGCGGCCAGAGTGTCCAGCTCTACAGTGGTGACTCCACTGTAAAGACCCTGGATCACCTTCATTGTAATCTGGGCCTGCAGAAACACAGATAATGGGATTATGTGTTAGATTAGCACTGCTGTCACTCAGTTTCTTTTTTTTTTTTCTTAGCTGATTAGACTTACAGGGTCCACAAAGTCAGAATTGAGTCCATAGCAAAGCTTCTGGATGCGAGATGTGATTTTATCAAAGCAAACAGCCTCTTTGCGTCCATCTGTGAGACAAGATAATAATCATTGATATTAATTCTTAACCAAAATCCAAAGAAAATTCCTAAAATGAATAATAACCGATTCAGCTGATCAATAACGTCAGAGGAGCAGAATGAACACCTGACTGAGCAGTTCTCTTTGTCAACAAAGGAACGCCTCACTACTTGGCGCCATCAGGACAGGTGTCAAAATCTGAATTTAAGCCCCACATTTTAACAGTTTTTTTTACAAAGACGAGTTTGCACTGTCTTTGCATAATACGGTAATATTTAAAGATACAGGGGAAAAAAAGATTATTCGTTCAAAGTCTCAACTGAGTGGCTTCTATTAAAAAAAGAATAGCTTCATGTAGGCGTACAATTTTAAAACGCATTTAAAAACGAAAACAAAAAGAAAAAAGTCAAAATGTAAAACTCTTGTTAACTCCCAGGTAAAGATAACTCTGTTGTCTTTTGTCCTTTCATAACTCTTTGTTTGCAGCCTCGATAGAAACAACTACACAAAGAACCACAGTTTTAATTAAAAAGGCTGAAATTAACTGCCAGTCAGATAAATATTAACATTGGCTCATAGTATTGCCATTTAGCACAACTTAAATACATTTAAAGAGATTTCCTGGATTTCCGACCATCGTTTCTTTGCACGAAACTTCATTGACAGGAAAATATGAGTTTGCGACAGTACCTCGTTTAATGACATGCATGTTGGCGACGAAACAGCTGGTTTCCTCAGACAGCAGGTGTTTGGGTTATCTTCTCAGCTGGACACTGGAAATAAAATAAGTTCAGTTGTAGCACTTTACAACTCAGTGATAACCATCGACTGAATCTCAAACTGAGGGCGCCAACAAGCCACAAACCAGTTACACCGCATTGTGTCAGCGCTCAGCCAATCAGAGAACACCCCACACGACTCTTCAACCAATCACAGCAGAGCCCCGTTACATCTTCCGGTGCCCTTTTCCGGGAGAAATCTGGCGGGATATTTCAAAACAACAGCAGGTTCTGCAACATGTAATTACTGTTTCACAATAGCTGTTTTATCTATTGTAGTTTAGTACATACACAGATACTCTGAACTGACAATACTCCAACAGAATGCACGAATGTCATGTTAAATATGATTAGAATTTAAGTATAATATACTGTATGATATAATACCATATCATAAACACAAACATAGTTACAATAATGTACATATCAAATAAACCATCAAACACACTAGGAACATGAGGAGGCTCCATACTTGTTATCACAAGTTTCAGTATTGCATTATCCTTGTGTAAACCTATGATATGATGACCTACATTTGCACTATTGTTCTAGATTAGATTAGATTCGATTAGATTAGACTTTATTGATCCCCCGGACAGGGAAATTCACTTGTTACAGCAGCAAAGCAGAAAAATAATAAATAGATAAAAAACTAAGTATGAAACATGATACACTAAATGAACTGTAACAGTATAAAGTGTAAAT
>JAVQJX010057288.1:0-12676 GCA_036025115.1 Ambassis agassizii
TGAACCAGGCTGTAAACATGTTTATTTCTGCTGGACACGTTGGACATTTTAACATGGGAGTCTATGAGGACTGACTCACTTTTGGAGCCAGCCCCTAGAGGCTGCAGGGGGAACTACAAGTTTGAACACTAATGCATGGACTTTATTTTGGAGCAATGCTCGCTAATGTCAAACTGTAGTGTTTGGACACAGACAGAGTCATCAGCATGCTGTTCACTTAACAGCCATTGATTTTGTTAGTCCTTAGGCAAATGTTATGCTTGCTAAGCTAAGTTAAGCTAACAAAATCCTGCAGCTTGAAAGTGATTCAGTCTCTCTCTCTCTCTCTTCCAGGTTTCCTCTTTTCACTGCTGTTTATCAGATCTGCTTCAACAGCCACCCAGTCACAGAGTTCATCATGTGTTTGCAAAACCACCCAGAGCACCTCTGAAGGACCCGCTGAATGGATGGGAAGTTGGGAAAGACTTTTTTTACACTATAAGGCAGGCAGACGTTTGTGCCTAATTGTGACTTTTTACTCTTTTTGAGTCTCAAACTGAGGGGGAAAAAAAATGAAGCGGAGTTACCTCCACCTACAAAAATTCTATTTTTACTGACCTGTTTGCATAAACCCTCCAAGTCTTAAAATGTTTCAGGAAGTTAAAGAATTTGGCGTTTACTCAATTCACAAAGTATGACCTGAATGTTATGAAACATTACATAATACCTGGAGAGAGAAGAAAATAGTGCCTTTCAATGTTGAACAAAACCCTGAACAAAAAACAGACACTATATGTTATCAGGACTTCACCTACTTTTGGAATAAATTATTGAGTTAATTTAAATCAGTTTCTCTGGATGTTTTTGGGTTTGACTTGCTGCTCTGTGCCTGCTGGATACACTCAGCTCAGCCCTTCACTGTAACCTGACCTGATCTCAGCCTGGCTGCCACTCTAAACTCTTCACCTTTACCATTTTATAGAGCGTCCACTTCAACCTTTCTGTAAGTCCAAGTCCTGTCTCGGTCACAGATGATGTTCTGCAGCGTGTAATGGCAATCACAACCATCTGTGCGTCCCCATAGGCCTACATTTGCCGCCGCGACTCTGAAAGTCTGCATATCCTGATCCTTTAACACACATTTCATCTCATAACTGTTCATTTTTTTAATATATTTATCAGCTTTGTTGCTCACTTTGGAGTTACATCATTGACCACTTGTTATAATTGTAATTGGATTCCCATGCTGAAATCCTTTGCATAGTTATCGAGTCAACTGCTCTCTGAGTTTTCTAATAATAACACACTCATAAGGGGCAAACAGCCATCTATAATTAGACAGAAAACAGCGCTGCTGCTTCATCTCCACTCACAGATGGAAAGATGCTAATTGTTTTGGGAATATCACTGTGTTAGGATCATTAAATAGGGGTAAATTTGCATATGGACACTAAGATGTTACATAATAACCATCGACACATTATAGTTGCAATACACAATCTGGACACTTGAGGGCGCCATCACATCAGTCACAAACACTCGTCAGTTTTTATCTACCTTTGATACCAAACCTACCAAACAGATGACTGAGCTTAAGCTGTTAAATCCTACATTAACCACAACTTACATTAGATTTATGTTTAATAAATCCTGCACATCCTGGCTTCAGCAACTGCAACTGAACGGAGATTGGACCATCCCCTCCGTTAGAGGAGGAGTGACTCTCCTCACTTCCTCAATTCCAGCCCTCATCTCAGGGCGGCAGCTAAGATCTGTCAAGTGAGCTGGTGGCAGCCATTAAAAAACCGGAAGCTGGTGTGGAAACGTTTCAAAATGAAAGAGGAGAAGAAACGTTCAAGAGTAAAATTAGACCTATTATGTTTAATTAAAAAAAATACATATTGGTTGGGTTTCTAACTTGTATAATAGCGTTTTACTTTTAAAATGCTGTCAAAATGTATTTATTTTATTTTTCATAGCCCCCCCCACAAAAAAAAGAAGTTTTTTTTTTTAATAACTGAAATCTTGCAATAAATTGTGTACTAATACTAGGGTGTTGCTTTTATTTGTTTGTTTGTTTGTTATAATCTCAATGTAAAACACGTAATATAAAATAATCTTTCGTGTTTTTTAAATGTTTAATTTTTTTCCGTTATTTAAGCGTTGACCGTTGCGGATCTTATTTTGAAAATTGAATCCGGATGTCCGGTTCCGCTTTCCGTTGGCTTCACAGTGGTGTGTGGCAAGTCATCATAGAAGTGACACAGAGGCAGAAGAGAGACTTTGAACAAGTTTCACACATCGTTTCTTCCAGATAAGACACAGAAGTTCTTCTCACTGTGCGGGGACAGGGACGCTGTCAAACATGGCTGCTCTTTCAGCCTGGTTTTGGAACGAAAGATTTTGGCTGCCACACAATGTAACCTGGGCGGATCTGGCGGACCCAGCTCCCGGGGTGGAGTATCCCAAAGCTGGACACTTGTTTACTGCCTTACCGCTGGCTGTGGTCATTTTCACCGTCAGAATATTCTTCGAAAGGTTCGTATTTGTCCTTGTGTTTTCTTATAAGTGATGGAAAAATCACTCAATAACACTCAACTGACATTTCCAACCCCCCCAAAAAAATCCGTGGAGTGATGATGAGTTAGCTAACACTTAAATCAGAGATTCTCCAACTTTACTTAACTTACGTACAAAAGTACGAATTAACTTTTCTTTTGTTAAGTGTTCTTAACGGGGTTTAACACTGAAACCAGCAGAGGTTCTCATGATCTGCTGCTTCTCATCATACTCACGCTGACTTATAGGAAGTGATGCCACTCTCCTGTCTGCCTGCAGCTCCTGTCAAACTGACACATCTTCCTGTCACATTTATGATCAGGGTGTCCATCCCACACATGAGTTCATCAGTGCAGACAGCTGCAGGCCTTTTGCTACACACAACTAAAGCAAAGGCGTCCTGCAGGCTTTTATTTGTTAAAGCGCTGCAGCTTGTTTGACTTTGAATCTTGCATAGCTGAGATGTTGTGAAGCTATCTTATAACTGGCCTGTGACCCTCTTCCTCAAATAAAGATAAGACAAGTCCAAGCTCACTTCTATGATACTGATAATAAGACATAAAGAAAATATGTGAGCCTAGTTTCACAGTAGGTGTGGGCAGTTAACCCGTATAGACTGACATCTGATAACAGTAAAAAATCTTTCTGCCAGGAAATTTGGTGACATTTTGGAAGTTTTGCGTTGTAATTTTAAACATTTGTACCCATGCTACAGATTTGTTGTACTCTGGGCGATTTTAGGTCATCTTAAAACATATGTTTGTATAATTTGTGTAAGCTGCTGGTCGTGGGAAGGTCTGTCTTTTGGGGGGAAATAGTTGAACACACAGTATAAGAAGTCATGCAGAGGTCAGACCACCGTCTGTTGATGCAGACATGACACTTGCACCTGCAATGTGACAGAATAATCCACATATATATAAAGTGTGTTTATTCTAAGCTAAGGGTGAAAAGTCACACCAGCTTTCCCACACAGCAGCTTCAGAAGCACTGATAAAGAAAAGGGCAGTGAAGCGAGAAGGAGATGTAATTTCTGCTCTGCAAAAAGGACTGCCAAACTGGGCCAACCTGCTTCAGATATGGGAAACGTATGTGCAAGTTCCCATACTGGCAAAGAGTCCTACCACTGGTTTGAATGCACTGCTGAATGAATGGATAAATACATTGTTCCTTAAAACTAAAAATTAAGGATCAATTGTTAATTTATTAGAGAAAAGTTACATTCTTGATAGATCTATTGGTCTTCATGGTGTCAATGAAAATTAATCCATCCTGATTTCACAGTTCTCTTTGGGAGGTGTTGTTGCTTGCACAGTGATGGATGCATGGGCTGAGGAAGACCAAGTCTGCTGAGGTCCGTGTTTGTGTCACACTTGTGAAACTTGCGTCCACTGACATTCATGAATGGTTGCAGGAAAACCACACAGAATGAATGACCCTGATATGGTGGTTTCACTCGTGTCAACAACCCATCAATACATTGAAAGAGAGAGTTTTTTTTCTTTCCTTTCACTTGCAACGTCACTTTCTGAAATCCTGACAAACCTGTAATAGACGTCTGTCAGCTGCACTTTGCTGCAGGTTATGCCTCAGAAAAGTGATGCTGCAAATAATGACAGATTTATTGATTAACGGTGCAAACATTATTTCTTTGTGTAGCTCTGACGATATCAGACTTCAGCATATGGGAAAATATTAGGGATATGTTTAGACTAGATCCTTTCAGAGGGATAAAAGTCATGATTTGCACTTTCTTAGCCCCAGGAAGATTAAACAAATGAGTGCACGGACGCATCCTCACAGCCACACGGCAGTTTGAAATCCCTTTCTGAACGTTGTCCTCTGGAACAGACAGACAGTAAAGCCAGGGGACACTAAATCCTGATTAGCTTCAGGCACAAACTACAAGCAAATCAACATGTTTTGAAAGAATTTAGTCTGTAAAAAAAATCTGCATAACTTCATGCAAAGGCCATTTTGAAAGATTTGAATCTTCAGGAAGTGTTAGCATTGCTAACATGAACCTTTCTGTCTGTAAATGTTCAGTGAAAATGTATGAACGCAGACTTGAGTTCCTCAAAAGCTTCCTGGTCACAATCCTATATACCCTTACCCTTTGTTTAGACCAAAGTTGACGTATTGATTTTTTTTTCTTGTTGCTGTTGAAAGTGTTTTTTTTTTCCTTTTTGAAGCGTGTTACATTATGAATACATTCCTCAAAAATAAGGCCAGTAAACAATGAAAAGAAGTAGCATCAAGGCCAGAGACTTAAAGCCCTTCAAACTCAACGGTGACTGAAGTGGTGTTTGAATGGAGATGGCATGATGGCTGACTTAGAAAGGTGTTACTGATTATCAATACAAAGCTCACTTAGGGACAGGGACTGAGGACAGGGACAGAATATTGGACATTCAAACATCATGTTTCTATAGCTGTCAGTTAGACCTTTGAATACCTGTGACTACAGAAGAGTCGTTTGACCCAGAAATGAATGCCGTTTGTACCCTTTGAAACTGAAGACATAAATCAGATGTTAAAAATGTGAAATGGTCTTTTTAGTGGTGGGACACCAAGTTGAACCTACACCTTGTCATGGGAATACAAGAAGAGCTTCATACCATTATGGGAAGGGCCGGTGTGGTATGAAATATTCTTGAATTTCCTCGGTAGGTTGTCAGACATGTTCATCTTTTGACCTCTGCAGGGCCCGCTAAGCTGCTGCAAACAAGGAGCGATCAGATATTGGAGGTGTTGATAGGGAGTCGTCGGGGTGTTCGATAAGATAGTACACAGCGCAGTGAGACACCTGTTTCCGGTGGCAAAGCCGCCAGTCTGTCCCTCTTTAACACATCTGTCCTCCAGAAGAACCTGGCCCGGCGGTGCGATGTTATCAGAGGACATTTACTCTCTGTCAGCGGCCGAAACTCAGGCCTGGCTGACTGCCTCATTTATTTATGCATTTGAAGAAACCATCACACCACAGCTTGAGTTCCTGCTCAGAACTTAAACACAGGCTGTGCTGTTTGGCACGCACACAGTGCACCCAGTATCTCACCCCACACACAGACTCACACTGCAGCTTATGTTCACGTGTAGGTCACATTCAGGAGAGTTTTGATTGCCGGGTGATCTCTCCAAAGATCCGGCCACAAACTGGTTTTTCATTTATGGAGCACTTTAATCTGTACTGTGTTTTTTTTTTTTTTTTTTTCTCCATTCTTTTTTTTTTAACTTTAAATGACGGATACGTTTATTCTAGATGTATTTTTTATTTTAAATTTAAATCTGACATTGAAACCTGCAACACTCTTGTGTATTATGGTCGCCATTTTTAATGATTTCAAGCTTTCTCTGGAAAGCTCAATATACCCATGTGCCTCAGCTGTTGTTGCCACAAAAATGAGGCCAATCATAGGTGCAAATCTAAGCACTACTGAAAACACTTTGTCTGTAAAGCTCAAGGATGAAGAAAACACACTGCCATAGATTCAGAATTCAGATTACCGGTGTTAAAACTGAGCTGCAGATTTTGTTTTTCTTTGTCTAAACACTGGAAATGTGTTGCTGTTTTTTGCCTCTTTGTAACTAGCCTGACTTCAAAACCATGTAAAGACAAATGGTTTTACCTTGCATGTTTGAAATCAGAGCTTGGCCTGTTTTTTTTTTTTTTTTGTTCTGTAACTCTCAGCTGCTGTTTTGACACAAAATACCTAACCAGTCAGGATCCCTTCTTCCAACACAGGTGTTAGCTTTGAACACTGTTCACTTATTTAAATGAAAATTCAAACATTAACTTCCCCTTTTTAACCACTATTACAGTTCCTTTTTTTAACATTTTGAAGCTTGTTCTTTTGTTTGTTTTTTGGTGTGATGCTAGTTGGTCTGATAATCCAATAATGCCCTGAAGATGATAACATTTTGGTCACGTAGTAAAACGGGTGCCAAGACGAAAACATATGTGAGCAGATCTCCAATTTTTTCCTTGACTTGCCATCATTCAACAACTGTATTTCAGGATTCTTCTTTTACCTGCGGGCAGTTCTTCCCTCTGACTAACTTGTGCGAAGGACTGTGTTAATCCCAGCCGGGCGCCCCTCCTCCTCTTCTCGACCAGTTCATTCTTGTTTGATCATAATCATCGCTTTGCTTCTGGCATTGACTTTGTAAATGGGAGCAGCCCGGGTGATTTGTGTGTGTGCAAGTCTGTAAGCCGTGTCATGAGTTGGAACAGTGTTAAGACTACAAACTGAGATGAGATTGAGCCAATTTAATCCGTTGTGGCTCTTACAGTTTCCTCAAAAACTTTTAGGTATTCCATCTAAAGGAAGTGATGGTAGCAACTCTATCAGACATTCCCCTTATTCCGTGTGTCTTACCCACATAATCTCCTCAAAGTCACATTTCCATGTAACTGTCATTTCTACTTTGAAGCACAGACAGAAGTCAAGGAAGGCCACAATTACCATCCAGCTCTGTTCTATGAATAGAGTGGTGCCTGGCTTCAGCAAAAGGCCTCAGAGGCTGGAAGTTTTTTAGTGTCAAGGTTGTTAGTCTTCCCTACACAAAGTGTCTGATCACACAGACCACACCGAGCCAACACTCTTTGTGTATGTCGGACTTTCTGAGAAGGAACAGGAATGTTTTGACATCTGACATAAATAGATTAGCTTATGCTTTTCTCTCTCTCTCTTCCCCCCTGCTGCTGCTGCTGTCCGCCGATCAGGACTGCAAGCTCGGGCTTGAATGGGATATTTGTCAATTCATCCTCCTATTTATCATAAATTTGAACTTGTGCTCACAGGACTGTTGTCTGAAACATCTCATTGTTAAGTTTACATGTGTGACAGGGTGACAGATTGATAGATAAATTGTTACTGAGCTAATTGAGGCCCTTAAAACTACAGAGGATGAACATAGCACACATTTTTAGCAGTGTGTCACTGTGCACTGAGCTTTGAGGTGATCAAAGCACCAAACACTGATCACCGCATGTTTGCTTTGCTTGTTAAAAGTGTTTTATGCTCAGGGTGAGCTAAAAAGGTTCAGTGTGCAGATTGCCTTGAGTAATGTTTAACAACTTCATGCCATATGAAACCGATCCTTCCAGTCCAACGTCTCTGCAGAATCTGCTCTGTTGTTGTTTGTTGCACCTCAGTGCCGCAGAGGCTTCATCCCACTGTTGACCCTTTTTTGTAATATACTGTATGATTGTTCATCTCGTTAATAAGCCCTGTCTTATTTGCATGGTGTCAGAGATGTGTAAGTCAGATAGTCTGATCTGCATGCTTCTCATTGCGCCAAAGTAAACGTCACCTCAGGACAAAGAAAGCAAAGTGCGGAGAGGTAAATCTGGTTCTGCAAGAACCTTCCTTATCCTCAAACACAATAAGAACAATATGCTTAAGTGTTTTCAGACAAAAAATGATTTTTGTTTACAGAGTTTTGTTCCACTTTTACCCATAATGCAACACAATAGTCAGAACTGTTTTATGGTGAGCTGCAGATTCCTACCACCAGGAAGACGCTCACAATACTGGCAGCTTAGACAATGGAGGTTTCAACATACAGAGGTTGAAAGAAAGTGAGTGGAATGACCGGATTAGTCCACATGAGATGCTTTTCATATCTGGTTGTTTATCTACTCTTCAACCAAGACAAATCTGGGATTAGCAGTTATGTAAAGAGAGCTTAGAAGTCAAAGCTATATTTTGTTTGTATATTTTACAATATATATCACACTGAGTACAAAACCTGGCCTGATCCACCAAGTAGTGCAAGAATCCAGCCTTGTTTTCCTATAGGATGTTACATTTAAAGTATTATGATTTATTTATTTTTGCTCAGTGACACTATGTGATAACATGTTTCTATTTACCAAACCTCATTAAAGTCGGTACGTTTGTTTCCCTGCTGAAAGTTGAGTCATAATGCAGAGCAGATCTGCAGGCAGGGATCGCACAGGGTCATAATGTTCCCATACTGAAGAAGACATCCCAGAAGCACAGGGGAGTCTACTCAACCCCCACCCCCCACCCCCCACCAGCGTGCTGTGCAGCAGTTGCTAGCAGCATGTGAATACATCTAACCTACTGGTACAGGGGAAAAAAAATAGTTGCATAAAAATAACCAAAGCCCACCCTGACCCTGTAGCTGTGATGAGAAAAAAGTGAGAACTGAAAGTTATAGGTGCCTGTTTCAGTCTGAATGTAGCTCCTGTCCCAAAGGTGATACCATTCAACACACAGTACACTGTTATATGATCTCTGGATGATGGGATGGGTCACATCTGGGATGTTATACTCCACAACTAATCCACAATGACACAAAAGACACACAGGTTTTCTCTTTGTGAATACGGGTTACTGTCTGATGGCTGATTTCAAATATTATACAGTCTTGTGTTTTAATAAATGATGCTTTGCATAGTAAGTGATCTCCATCTCTGCCTGACAGATTTATTGCCGGCGCCTGTGCCCGAAGCCTCCACATTGCAGAAGGTGTTGGAAGAAGAGCTCAGCCCAATGCAGTGCTGGAGAAAGTGTTTACATCCATCACAAAGGTCTGGATGGCTTTTCTTTTCTCCATTTAATTGGACATGTCATATTATTATGTAAAACCTGGCTTGGCCCCTCCTATATTTACAAACATACTATTTGTGGAGCCCTTATTTGTAAGAGTCACAACCCTTGTAATACCCTTGTAGCACTGCAAACCCTTTTCCAGGAAGTCCACCAGCAGGCAGCTTCCAGTGTTTTGGTTCTACTTATGTTTGCCATTTGTTGTCCATGGTGACAAACCTCTCAGGATTTGACTCACTAATAGCAGATTGTCCCTTGAGATGTTGAATCAGCTTCATCTAAAGACTAAGTGGATTCTACAACACCAATGTGACACCTGTTATCTTTAAATTAATGAAGTTAGTTTTGCTTCCACAGTCAGGATTTGTGTTTCCAGACTCATTTGTTTGTTGTTCTTCTCTGTCGTGATAGAATCCAGACTCTCGCCATCTGGATGGCCTGTCCAAGCAGCTTGACTGGAGTGTGCGAAGGGTCCAGCGTTGGTTCAGACACCGCAGGAACCAGGAAAAACCCAGCACTCACACGAAGTTCTGCGAAAGCATGTAGGTTCATTCCTGTTGTGTTCTCCTTTAACCTCTCTGCAGGCTTGAGCACACAGCTCCTCTGCGGGTGTGATATAATCAGTCTTTGTGAGGACAGCAGTGAAGTTTCATTCTATTTTTTTTCTGGTTTTTCAACTTCTGCTTTTTGTCAGGAGTCAGTTTTGAATTGACAGTCAGGTTACATTTAAAGAAAGGACTAAGATGATGCAAGAATTGTGATCGTTTTTTTTCCTGATCCTTTTTTTGTAATTTGCTATAATGTGCTTCTTACTTCTAGGTGGAGATTTACATTTTATTTGTGTATATTTTCCTATGGGGTCGTGTTTCTGTGGCAGGTAAGCACATTAATAGAAGAAGTAGGACACAAAGGAGAAGTCAGATGTTAGCTTTGTTTGTTTTTATTTATTTATAATGAGTGTTTCTCTTTACTTTAGTGTCCTTGGGCGTGGGATACACGGCACTGCTGGTATGGTTACCCCTATCAGGTATTTTTTTTTTTTTTTACTATATATAAACCAACAGTCTTGATTTGATTGACTAGATTTGATAACAAGGTTTTGTAGCAAATATTTTTAAAATTTTGTAGCGGATACTTTTGTAGTTTCATGGCATACCTCCGCCATTTTTCTTTTGTTGATACTAGTTTGGTTGTCGCTCAGTCACATGGTTGTGTGTCTGCTCAAATGCATCCAGAGTAAGTTTAATCTCTTGGTACGTGACTGTGGAAATCCCCCAAAGAGACCAGAGTGATTCTTCTTATACAATATAAAAAATATTGGGGGCGGCCTGGCTAACAGCTACAATGAAAACGAGCATCATAAAAAGCATTGTTTTTATTCTTAACCCTTCACCGGGCAGCTGGATCGTCATCATTTGTCTCACCTACTCAGATTGCTGATCATTTAGTGTTAAAATCTGGATATTTCCTCAGATGAAGCTTGATAAAAAGTGACTCTTGCGTAGTTTGCTCATTTTTTTTTACTTCTTGGGGTCATAAAAACACTAATCCTGCATCTCTCTATCAACACTCTATATTTATTTCACTCCCCCTTTGGAGGCCCAGCAGGGAGGTCCGCCTCATCTGTCTCACTCTTCTTTTTGCGTCAGCCGTTGAGATTTCTGTGTGTATTTGACAATAATCCATCAGTGGGTATACAGTTTACTGTAGAGCACGGCTGTTCATGCCTTTGTGTTGCAAACTTGGACATTGTGATGACTCACTGGAGCAGGATGTGTGACGATTTGTTGAACATTGTGTGTCTCTGTGTGTGTTGTTTGTTTTAAATCATTTTGAAATGTGTGTTTTTTTCTTATTTGGACCTGTCTTTTCTTTTTTTGTGTGTTTTCAGGCCATGACTCCTGGTCTTTATCACTACTACGTGACAGAACTGGCTTTCTATTGGTCACTCATGTTCTCCCAGTTCACGGACATTAAAAGGAAGGTGAGAGGATCGCTGCTGTGTTGGATTTAGACCACTCTGCACAGTTATCACTCCCAGTTAAACGTTGGTCAATACGTCCACTGTGGCAGTGGCAGAAAATATATGAACAGTTTGCATGTATTTAAGTCTATCAAACACAAGTGAAAGGGATTTGTTTTATTGTGTTTTATTATTGACACTCACAGTTGTTTGACTTGAGGAGGGATGGTCACATGTTTTTTTTTTTTGTTTTTTTTTTTTGGGAGGAGGCGGGGTGCAGCTGATGCTGCTCGGTCTTTGAATGCCTTGTATTTTCAGCACGAGGGCGCACACTGTCATGTGATTGCAGGATGGAGCAGGCCTAAGTCTATTAGAATTACAGAAATTCCCCAGAATGCCAGCACATTAAAGCTGGAGCTGCTGCAGACACTCGACAAACGTCTTGTTTTAATGTGGTATCCTGCTCAAATCATGTCTAATTTAATAGATAAATGATACAGATGAGGCAGACAGAGGTCCCAATCAAAGTTAAAATCCTTTATTTATGTCTGACATTACATTAAACAACACTTTTAGATAGATCTGGTGCTTTGTTGGATTTATTTCACACTCATGCACCTGATGTTGAGGACACTGGTGAAAAGCTGGTCTGCTGCTGTCAGCACCGAGGACTTATCTGTCACATACACATGTCTTCTGTCTTTGCCCTCAAGTCTTTTCCTGTGTGTGTTTTTATTTGGTTGTAGCTGTTAATGTTTCACTTATATCTTCTCATGCTATCCACCTTCCACTGTATTAAATCTAGGCCTAACGCTGACTCAGCCAACCGTCTCCTCTGAAAGTTATGAAATAGTGATGATGAAATTAGATTTTATTTCTGTAGTGTTAAAGCAGTGGATTTCTTTGAACTCTTTTTACAGCTCTTTAAAAGTAGATCTATGAATGACCCAGCATAGAGTAGTCATGACCTTTTTTATTTTATTCCACATAACAAAAGAGGAAAAGTCATACAATAGAACATAAATGTAGGTGAGGGTCCATATGTGAGGAGGAAGAACACTGCTACAACCACAAAGGAAATGCCATTTTTCTTTTCTATGGGCTTGTGCTGCTGTTTAATAGGAGAGTTTTTTGTCTATTCACATCACGTGCTTTATTATAGTCCAGATATTTATGTTATTTATTGACCTCAGTCTTATGGAGTTACTACTTCTTGTTAAGGATTATAAGGCAGATCATTGTCGTTTCATTTAGTGTCCTCTGTGGGAGGAAGAGTTTAGCAAAAGTCCGCAGTGATTGTGTCACCACTAACATGTCGACATTCACACTGCTAATATGCTGATGCTAAGCAGGCTTACTGTCTGTGTTTAGTTAGCATTAAACACAAGTTGGAGCTGCATCTGATGGGTATTTATTGCACATTTAGTCATCAACAGGTTTAAAATGCTCAGTAATGATGAAGTTCAGGGGTTACCATAGTAATGTGTGTGTGTGTGTGTGTGTGTGTGTGTGTGTGTGTGTGTGTGTGTGTGTGTGTGTGTGTGTGTGTGTGTGTGTGTGTGTGTGTGTGTGTGTGTGTGTGTGTGTGTGTGTGTGT
>JAVQJX010057350.1:0-10102 GCA_036025115.1 Ambassis agassizii
CCAAAGCCTTCATATGTGACAATGTACAGAAAAGCTTCATTTAGCTTTCTGTGACCATGTTAAACATCCCGGTGCTTTGTTAATGACAGAGGTAAACAGGTTTAATTGTTGTTCCAGGTGTGGTGATGGTCTATGCAGCTAGATGTCACCATGTGATACTCACAAAAATCCTCACAACCAGCTCCTCCTGCTCTGTCATTATGCATGACAGGGCTGAAGGACAGCTGTTGCATCAGTGCCCCACCTGCTTTGTTGTTTATGTGTCTAATCCGTACTTCTCTGCAGACTGTCACAGCCCCACAAGTTCAGTCTATTAATGCACCCTAGCGGACAGCAATGGTGACAAGAGTGTCTATCCTTATATGTGTGACAAGCTTTGTAAGGACTGCTTTTACATATTCGGATGCCAATAATTACATAAATGCATAAATGATTTGTTTTATTTGTTTTTACAAAAGCACAAGATTAATAATTAACAGCTCACCCAAGCTGTGTTGAAAAACCTGCTTATCTCAGACTATGAATTTAGTGCACTGCACCTTCCAAGTGAATTCAGGGAGTGCTTATGCCTTTGCCACACCAGGTGTGGGATTGTGACATTTACCTGATTCCCACACTACCTCACTCATCCCTGTCATTTTCACAGTGCCAAAAACAAAAGTGTTTATCGTCTATGTAACTGCGAGGTGGCTAAGACTACATTTTCTTAGGCACGCCCCAGAGGACACATCATAGTCCCATACAGTAAAGCAGACTGTTTGCCCCACAGTCATAACAAATGATTGAAGTTGCTGTGATGGTGAGAATCATTTTCACTGGTCTGTAGCTGCAGTCAGCCCAATTCTAAAACACAGTGATTACAGTGTCAAGTCTGTGAAAGAAATCTCTCCCACATGATCTTAGGAGATCTTTCACAAAGCTCCCACAATCTCAGCCCAGTAGCTCAACTGCTGGACTGATGGCAGTGAGCCACTGAAGATGTCACCACCACAGCTTTTCTCTCTTCATAGATCTACTAATGCCCCCTTTTTGAAGGTCTGTGGGATCTTCCACAGGGACTTAGTGGACTGTGTACTGTGCTTTTTGATGACTGTTCTTACGGAGACACACCTAATCCCTAACCCACACCTTAACCTCTTCCTGTCTAGGATGACTGTGATACACACGTCAATGTTTCCCAGAAGAGATCCCACACAGTTTCCTTGTTGGCACTCTTGCAGTCTCCATGGCATTCCCCACGTTTATCATTCAGTTAGAGAAAAACACTCGGCCAGGTCATTGAAAACTCTGGTTAGTTCTTTACTCTGCTGAATTAATGGAGTGTTGCAAATGAGGCAGACATTGTCGGCTATTGATGTAACTATTGTGAGGCTAAAGATTGGTTGTGTTTGCTGTGTGTATTAGCTGCCACCGCATATTGTCAAAGGACAGGAATGCCATGGTTTGGGCTATCACAGGGTCGTTGTTGAGCTCAGAGGGATTACAGTAATGGATTGAGGGCCTGTAGATAATACTTGTGTAAATACTGTGTGCCTCTTTCCTGAACCCTGCGCACTTGGAGTAGGCTCTGTCTTTTTGAGAGAGTTAAGCTTGATGGTTGCATCTCACATTGCGCCGGAGGAGGAGGAGAGCCCTTGAATGCTCAAAGAGAAGAGTGTTCCAGTGAAAGGCGGCAAGACGCAACTTGCCCTTGGAACATCTGCGGGCCCGTCCCACGCCTCACGAGATGGGGCTGAGACTTGTTTGTGTCAAGGAGCTTGTCACGACTCGCCCATCACAGAGACACAAGCCCTAAACGCTACAGATGGGAAAAGTTAGAGGGGAAATTTTTTAAAAAAAGGCAGGGTTGAAGAGGTTTTTATTATATGGGCATGAGATTTCTTCATCATCTTCATGGAAAGGCCCTTTCTCTCACAGTGTAGATTACAAACAACTCACAGATGACATCTGCAGTGATTATTTATTTCAGCAGACTTTAGGGGTGTAAATATTTAAAAAATATATTAATAAAATAATAATAAAATGTGTTTGGAGTTAGACAAACCTATTTGTGATTCCCTCAAGGACACATAACACAAATCCTGCAAAGTTTTTTAGCATACGTAGACCTGGGCTTATTTCCACTTGGCATTTGAAAAATTGTGGAAAAAGCTTTTCACACATTACTTTGATCTGTTGGCTTAATTTTGAAATTTGATGAACTCTGTTGTAGTTATTGTCATTTACAGTCATGATTGGCGGCCACATTAATCCCCTTTTTCAGTGTAGAGCTTTATGTGGTGTCATCACTGAGGCTGGGTGGTCAAACACAGCCTAACATTCATCACAAAGAAGACAGTGAAACATGTTAAAATGTAGACTTTATATAAATAACCGCTGGAGCTTCACTTTTGTTTAAGAGAAAAAAAGGAGGAAAAGAAGAAGAAGGGAAAAAACTTTGGATTACTGTGGAATTAAACAGGTTTGGGAGAAGCTGCAGGCATGACATGACATGTCAGGTATGAAGAAGACAAGACCAGAGGCGCCAAACAGTGCTTGTTTAAGGCCTGATGTTTGTCAGGACTTGACTTCTGCATGCGCCCGCAGCGCCTGTCAAGGAGAAAGGAACGCTACAGCTGTGGGCCTGCCTCAACCTGTGCTGCACAGGAAGCGTGTGTATGAGCGTCTAAATGCTGTGTCTGTAAGAAAGTAATTGCACATATGCAGCATCAGGGCAAATTGCATGTTAGTCCGATTATTGTATGGACATATTTTCATTATTACCCTAGCTTACAGACTGTAGTGTTATTGCTGCATGGTAAACAGAGCAGCCAGCGTGTGGTGTGTTCATAAAGACATTCATCATTATTATTTTTCCACCTCTATCACGTGTGCCGGCTGAACAATGTGTCACATGTGGTTCTTGTAAACACTTACAAAAGTTCTCTTTCAAATGGTTGTGATTAAGAAGCTCTGCATTAAGTGCTGTGTGTTCTCCATCTGTGCAGTTCACATTGTGACCAATGAAAGGCTCATAATTACATGTTAACACCTGAGCACCGCACCCTGTGTGAGCCACTGAATCCCATCAGTCAACTAGCAGTCCTCCACCCTGAACACCGTTGGCTTTAACCTCATGCTGCTTTCAGCAATCAGCAGCAGCAACTCCTGCTCTCACTGCTGAGCAAACAGCACCAGCAGCACATACTTCTGTGCTCAAAGTTTGTAGCTGGAGGGCTGGGATGGTTCTCTGATGTGTGTGTGTATATATCAGTGTAGAAGATTGAGACACCAAGATATAATCTAAACAAACCTTTACGATCTCTGATTCTGATTAGATCTCAGTTTACAGGGTTGTTCTGTTTTTCACCTTCAGCCATGTAGAATTGGCCCCTGTAATTATTCAAAACACCTCTGTCCCTTTACAGAGCATTTCTCTATTCCTCCTTTGCTCACTCCACCATCTCTCTCTTCTTGGCTTCTCCACCTCATTTAGCTGATTGACAGAGGCGTATGGGGAGTATCAGGTTAGGAGTGAGGGGACAACTACAAACCATTCATCTTATGTTTTTTTTAAAGAAAACCTTTTGGAAAGCTGCTTTGATTTTAAGGAGGAGTCATTTTGTTGACATATATGTCCCAAGCATCAACTGTGTTTATCAGTGAGGGTTTCATGTTAACTGATAGAGGCTTAAATGGCAGATAAACAGCAGATAAGTGCTGTATTGTATTAACCTTGCAGAGAATATTAATTTTGTCATCACAAAGCTTAAAGAAAAGGAGTATAGCAGTTGATTGTCAACGCAACATTCTGGGAAAGAGAGGTGAGGAGGTGCTGTTTTGGGTTTGTCCTGATGAAAGGAAAGGTTGTGCCTGGGGAATAGAGCAGATTTCTGTGCCAAGCTTGTGTAATACTTAAAATCAGCACAGACAGGTACTGGGATGAGCTCCTTTTCATTGGAAGCGCACTTATTAGAGGTGGAATTTTATGATGCATTGTTCTCAAGCATAGCCCCAAGTGCTTTTCATAATGTTCGCTTTTCTTCACTCAGAAATGAACCTGACAGGAAAATTTCCTCCACCCAATATCTTCTGCACATAAGCTCTGCGTACATAGCAGTGATTTGAATGGTTTGTTTACACAGTTGGGTTATGCCTATTAGTAACAATTCAGTCTTTCTGATGGCTTACTGGTTATCAATTCCAACAGTGCCAGGGATCAAGGCACATCTATTATTCATGACTCCTGGCTTGCAAACTTGAACAGGAGCCAGAGTGTGTGAGCAACCATCACATTTTGGCAGCAGCCATGGTAGATGGATCTTGTGTGATTAGGCCTTCACAACAGTGCTAAAACTGAGTCATTCTCATCCAAACATGCACTCAGTCTATTGTAACTGCAGCCCGCCAGCCGCTTCTGAGGTCTTGCTCTGTGCAATGAGTGGCCATCAGATGCTTTAGCAGAGTAGCCCCCTCCTCCCCAAAGATGAAAGCCAGGCTCCATTTAATTGTTCCTGGAGGGGTCCATGGACGGTTTATGGCACTCCCAGAGGCTCTCTGTAAGACTCTGCGGTTTCACAATACACACTTGTAGCACCAAAACCTGTGTGTTTATTTCAGGAGGTCATAATCACAGTCTTGTATTTAACCCTGGTTGCTTCAGGGGAAACCAGAAGTGCACTGTCGTGGCAACAGGTGTTACCCAGATCAATTGGTGTCTCTGGAATCAAAGCAGTGCACTTTGTTCCCACTTCCCTGAATCACAATGTTTTGTGTAACCTTTTTCTTTTCCTGTTTTCTTTTCTTTTTCAGTACTCCACAGAACTGAAGAAGTTATACTGCCAAATTGCAAAGACATGTCCCATTCAGATCAAAGTCCTGACCACCCCACCACAGGGTGCTGTTATCAGGGCCATGCCTGTTTACAAGAAAGCTGAGCATGTCACCGAAGTGGTGAAACGCTGCCCGAATCACGAGCTCAGCCGCGAGTTCAACGATGGTCAGTTCAAACAAATTCAAAGTCATGTTTGTGTTTAGCAGTCACTGATCTATTATCAACATTTAATCAAACTGCTCCATGTTGCTTCCAGGCCAGATCGCCCCTCCAAGCCATCTGATCCGCGTAGAAGGAAACAGCCACGCCCAGTACGTGGAGGACTCAATCACTGGAAGACAGAGCGTATTAGTCCCATATGAGCCTCCCCAGGTGAGTTGTCAGTCCCACAGACTTGAACACCTTGTCAGCGACACCTCAGCCTGCCTCTGACAAACACAGCTTGGCCCCTCCTATCCACAGCAACTGCAGGCCTCCAAAAGCCCACAGTGTGATCAGTACTTCACTTCAGTTTAGAAAGCAGTCAGCAGTTTTATGAGTTGCTACACATAAGGCTTCACATGAAAATATGAAAGTTCATATTTCATACTGTATAAATTCATATGAGGACAGTGTAGTTGTAATTGAAGAAAATAAAGCAATTGGGCACCAGTGGCTGATTGTAATCCCTTGAATGATTTTATATATGTTCACATTATAAATACATTGGGTATTTTACATTACATTACATTTGTCATTGAATTTGTGTGGTTAATGCATAGTGAATGAAGAAATCACATCCAACATAATTCCAGATAGATATACCAGAATTCCCTCACACTGAACCCTGTTTTGTGTTTTGGTGTTGTCACTCACCTCTTGTCTTATTCTTCACAGGTGGGCACAGAGTTCACCACCATTTTATACAACTTCATGTGCAACTCCAGCTGTGTGGGTGGAATGAACAGACGCCCAATCCTCATCATTGTTACTTTGGAAACCAGAGAGTAAGAGACCCCGTCATCATCTTCATCATGTAGTGAAGCAATGGATTTTTTTCTAAATCATTGGTGTGTCCTTTCTCAGTGGTCAGGTATTAGGTCGCCGCTGCTTCGAGGCCAGGATCTGCGCCTGCCCTGGCCGAGACAGGAAGGCAGACGAGGACAGCATCCGCAAGCAAAACGTAACAGACGGCACAAAGAGCAGTGAGGGTACGAAACGCCGTAAGTAACGCTGGGGCTGGTGACGGGCTGAGCTTTGGTCTTACCTGACATGCTGGCAGTTTGGATGACCTCACTAATGCTGAGAGAGTGCTGCCTTTTCCCTTGCTTGTTTCCCCCTTACTGCTTTGGCTCAGGATAAAAGTATAACACATGGCCAGTTGTATTCACTTTCTCCCCTCTTTTTTTTTAGCCTTCCGCCAGGTCTCCCACGGCATACAGATGTCCACCATTAAGAAGAGAAGATCTACAGATGAGGAAGTCTTTTGTTTGCCTGTAAGTCTTACACTGAGCTTTGCAGTTAACAAAAACATTGTTCATATCTGAGTGGCTGACTGACCACTGTCTTTGTTTTTCTCACAGATCAAAGGGCGTGAAATTTATGAGATTTTGGTAAAAATCAAAGAGTCTCTGGAACTCATGCAGTTTCTGCCACAGCATACAATAGAATCATACAGACAGCAGCAGCAGAACCTCCTTCAAAAACAGTGAGTACCAGTGCTAATGACATGAAAGACAGAGCTAGAGTCACCCTGGAATCCATTGTCTGTGCTTCGTAGCTACAGAACTTTGTAGTTATTATCTTGATAGAGTGCAGTGATGACTAATGGACTTAACATGACTTGTTGTTGGAAAAGTGATTTAATGCTATGCATGAGAGCCATTGAGATAAACTGATGTTAATGGGTAAAATAGGTTTTTCTCAGTGTTCATCAGCAGCTGAGAATTTATGCAGAATTTTTCTCTGTCATGGGATACGATCACCAAAGCTGATGAATCGTGACAAATGTACCTGACCGTGCTTTGTTAGGGAGAACCTTCCAAAGGTGCACGGTAACGCCTTTGGGTGCTGTGCCAGGTTTGCACAAGAGCACCAAACAAAATCCGTGCCTCAGCCTCATTTATTCACTTCAGCATAATTAAAGCTGTCTCAGATACACACACACTTTTCCTTGGATCGCCCATTTCTCAATGAGCTATGGAAATGCAGAGACGGTTGTAAGTGATAGTTTGACAGCCCTGTGATGATAATTACTGCTCATGTTATAGTTTCCCATTAGGAGACTGGCAGACACTGTACAGTAGTGCTTGCTTTGCTGTTTTCCTGCTTTACATAAGCCATAAAATACAGACAAATTTCCCTAATTTTCAAATTCATTTTAGACTCTGAAGTTGGGTTTCAAGTCAGATCATTAGAACAGACTCTTGCTTTTTGGACTTGGCTTAATTATTTGTTTATTTTGCCCTTTCCTAGTTTTCTTTGTAGGAGCTAACATTGTTTGTCTGTGAAATAAAAGGTCTTTTCAACACACAGAGTTTCAGACCTTTTCTTTCCCTCCTTACAAATAATACCACACTATACTTTCCACTAGTGCAGTGCTGTGATCGTGTGTGCATACTGCCATCTGCTGGATAGTGGCATCAGTACAGCACAACTTAACAGATCTGTTTTTTCTCCTGGCCTGTCCTTCTCCATTGTGAGCCCTTATTTCTTCTCTCTCTCTCTCTCTCTCTCTCTCTCTCTCTCTTCCTCCTGGTTCCTCCCTGCAGCCTGATAAAAACACGTCTTGGTAGCCAGCTCCTGGAACCTGCAGGAGAGCAGAGGCGGCGGTGCAGCTCCTCCTGAAACCCCACATTCCTCCTCCTTCAAGTTACACGGACCTCCTCTCGGTCTCCTTTTTATCACTTTTCTCTTCTGTCTGGCCCTTCTCTCTGTCCGGGGATTCTTCACTGAGGACAGGAACCTTCTGTTTCTATGATGTGTTGGTGCTGCCAGGTCCTGGAGTCTCACCTTGGCCATAATAGACAGTGATAGTGTGTCTTTGGGCTGCAGCCCTACATGACTGCTGAAACTGATCAGCTGACTTGCATGCATTATGAAGTACTTTGAGAAGTTGCCTGTTTAATATTGACCTCCAGTTGACAGGAATCAAGCTTCTGTGCGTTGTTCTACCTTACTTGATGTACACAGCTTACTCAAGTGAACACCTTAGTGTCGTCATGAGAGCTGGACTCAAAATGTGGGGATTGGGGTGGGGGGGAGGCCTTCATTACTGGGAGAGCTAATGCTGGTCATGTTTTCTAAATATGACTGCAGGACAGTCTGTGGTTGTTCTCTCAGTAAAATGCCTTTTAATAGATGGAGCTGTAGATGTGTACACTGTGATGCACAGAGCAGATGTGAAGATGTGATTCTGTGACCATTCTGTTTGAAACAGATTTTATTTTGGTGACTGCTGCACTTTTTGTCTGTCGGAATTTAATAAACAGCTTTTTTTTTTTTTGCTAGAATGTGGCCCTTTTTAAGTTTTTAGTATTTTAAGTAAAATGTTGTCAGTATTAAGTCATGCTGCAGGCCTGCATCTGTCAGTAACAGCCTGTCACCTCCTCTCCCCAGGACTTCCATGCCATCTCAGCCCTCCTTCGGCTCCAGCTCCCCTACTCATGGAAAAGTCAACAAGCTGCCCTCTGTCAGCCAGCTCATCAACCCCCAGCAGCGTAACACACTCACCCCATCCAGCATGTCTGGAGGCCTCACTGACAGTAAGTGTGCCCTTTTGTTTTCTCCTCCTTTCTATCTTAGGCTGTACAACCCCCTAACCTAGACCTTCCACCAGTTGTCCCGTCCCTCCTGGGCTTATTGTGAAGATAGCATGTCCGGGCTGGCAGGTTGGGGGTGGGGGACCTGAACTCCCCTACTCATACCCGACAGACAGCTTCCTTCCCAAAAAGAATGTGATCCCTGTGAGATTCTCCCGCAGGACCTGTTATCATGCATCATGTGTCATGTTGCGAGCAGCCTCCCACGTTTCAGTGGCCCTTACATAATGTGTAAAAATCTCCAAGCGGTACAAAGATGGCTGACAGTAGCTCCTTTTTTGTTTTTACAGTGACTCCTATGATGGGCACTCACATCCCCATGAATGCTGACATGAGTTCACTGAGCCCCACACATGCACTGCAGCCACAGCTACCATTGGTGCCCTCCTCTCACTGTACTCCCCCTCCTCCATACCCCATGGACAGCAGCATCTCCAGGTACCTCAGCAGAGCACAGCGCCTTACATCTGCCCTGTTACAGAAGTGTTGATTCATAAAGGCATCATTCCTGACAGTGGTTATGTTAGCTTTCTCCAACCTCTCACTTTGCAGCCTCAGTCTCAGTAACGGCTACTAGCAGTAGTCAGTGAGCTTTGATTAACTTAGAGTAATGACAATGTTGTTATTTAAGTCATGTAGGGACTGCTGGGAACTAGCCAGAAAGATACTTGTGCTTGGGTTGTTATTGTACCAGCAGCTTATTTGTTGACAGGAGAGGGCGGGCACTGGTGACAGCTCCACTGTCAGGAGAAAATAAAATCACACAAAATAAAATGTGTCTAAACAACAAAGCAAATGTTGAAATAATAGTTTCACACAGTGTGTGTTGTTTCATGTACACTGCATGAACATGGCCCCCTTTTTAAAGCTCTTGCTCCTCCTCCAGCTTCCTTATACGGTTGGGCTGCGCAGGCTGCTTGGACTACTTCACAGCACAGGGCATAACCAACATCTACCAGATTGAGAACTATAACATGGAGGTGAGCCCTTGCCTATCCAACACGAGTCATTTGATGGGTTAGAGAGAAGAGTGGCTCCCCCTGCGAATACTAACGCTCCCCTGTGTAATGACCATTAGGACTTGTCCAGGCTGAAGATCCCTGCAGAGTTCCAGCACATCATCTGGAAGGGCATCATGGAGCACCGACAGGCCATGGATTTTTCCCCTCCCCACATAGTGCGCACCACCAGCGGAGCCTCCACCGTCAGTGTGGGCACCTCTGAAGCCAGGGGTGAGCGTGTCATCGACGCCGTACGTTTCACCCTGCGCCAGACCATCTCCTTTCCTCCCCGTGATGAGTGGTCCGACTTCTCTTTTGACCTGGATTCTCGCCGCAACAAACAGCAGCGCATCAAGGAGGAGGGGGAATAAGAAGACCCATCCCTCCCTCTCAGTGTTCCCACTTTTCATTTCACGCCTACTGATGGAACATTTCATTTTAAAACTTATTTTATTGGTATTAGTGCAAACACTGCTGAAAACAAAACA
>JAVQJX010057353.1:0-12139 GCA_036025115.1 Ambassis agassizii
TTTCACGGTTCATACTCTCAATGTGATTAATAAGTAAAATGCTGTTGAAGAGAGAGAAAAGCCGTCATTCAATCCTATCATCCTGGAATGGTAGGAGGACAGAATATCCCAGGGCATTAGAGGCTGTTGTCAATCACTGCATGGAAAATCAAGTATATTTGGATCTGCTCTGACAAGTCCTCATCTGTTCTGACTACTTTAACAGCTAGCTAGAATAGACAGCAGAGGATGGTAGTTACAGTATGAGCACATCAGTGTAACATCAGCAATGAACACCACTGCAGTGAAAGGATGTCTAAGGATCCTTTGCTGGGATTCTTCTATCCTTTGTGTGTGTATGTGTGAGACATTGGATAATTGACCTGATAATAAGTCACTGATTCCACTGAGAGCTAATTTAGTTAGCAAGTTCTTTCAGTATCTGTTAAACCTCATGAGCTGAGGGGTTTGCAGGGCAAACTGAAATTTTGCTTTGCGTTTCAAGATCCTTATAAATCATGTCTCAGTATGACTTTTAAATGATACATGTAGATGCATGCTGCATATTATGTGCAGGGCTCCCTTGTTCATGTCAAATTCACTTATGATTTCATATAACATGTGAAGAGTTACCAGTTTATTTATGAGGAAAACTGTGCAGTGAAATTTAGCGTTGGTTATTTGTTATTGAAAGCCCTCTCCCACTCTCAATAAGGCGATATCAGACCAAGATCTGCTGATGTCCTGAGCCACATCAGGCTTCTGAACTGCACTCACAGGACATCTGGTTATATCATAGATGGTACATACAGTGGTAATCACACGATAATCTCATGGCAGTCATTGTTATACATTACAACACACCAGAGCATCCAGTCAACCATAACAATACATCCCATGACCCATAAAAGGAACGCTAATTTCTTTCTACTTCTTGTAAAATAAAGTAATATTTTAGTACACTGATGCCTACAGAAAGTTCAGTACCTAATATTACTCAACAGAAGGCCTCAAGAAGATTCATGTCAATTTCAAAATGATCAATGAACACTACCACACCATGAACACAACAGATTGAAGACCATGGAAACTCAATAGGATCACCAAAAACTCTTCACAATTGGTGTCCATGTGCTGGAGAGCCAGAGCTGTTGTTGTGGCACAAGGGAGACTTGCTGTATACATTTTGGGGAGAGGTTTTAAAGGTTGTCAATCCAATATTGAATTTAAAAATAAACCAGCGGCATAATCAGTGGTGCACGTTGCCAACACAAAATACAAGACATTACCATTAATAATAATCTCCTAATGAATTATTGTGGATTAGGTCCAGAAACTAATTTGCATCAGTAGTATTATCAAGCAATAATTTACAGCAGTATATCATTAGTGTTCATTATCAATTATGTAACAGTAAGGCATATTAATAGGTCTTTGCAGATGGATGCTAACTGAGGAACTGTACTGCCTGTATGATAATTCACTTTATTACATGTTGTACTTCTGGCCAAGCAAAATGTTCATCAGCAGGAAGATGTGGAGTTAGGTGAAAAAAATCTATATATTCCCTGCAGGAATGTATGCATGATTAATGCAGCCTGTGTGTATACAGTACACTCACCATGTAACTAGTGTCTACCATGACTCATACAGCCCTTGGCAGGTGGGACAATATCCATCTAATTTCTGAAGAGTGTGTTGGTGCTGTGCTTTGTCGTTTTTAACGGTCTACGATCACCTGTTATTTTGATTAAGTAAGCTCTTGGATCTTCTCTGGTGTTATTAACTTCAATTTCCATTTTCAAATACAGTACATGCTCAACGTACAGTGGCTAAAGAGACAAGAAGGGGAAAAGTGACCTGTTTTGAAGTCTATTTTCTAATAGTGTTACTCTTCGTGGTTGCTCAGCAGCATTTTAAATAACGTGTCAACATCACACACTTTCAAGGCTGAATGATGAACAACTGCTGGAGGTAAATGTTTACTGAATGTTGGCAACAATGGAAAGCAATGATGCAGTTGATTCATTTAAAAATATAATGTATCTGACCAGTTTTTACATTGGTGGTTATGTCTGTGTATGTGTGTATAAGAGAGAGAGAGAGGGGGAGAGATACTGTAGCTGAACACTTATGTTGGATTCAGGGACTTTGTGCAAATGTCAGCAGGCCTCCCAGCACCTCCCAAGTAGTCTAACTGGAAATGGCACTGAGTCGCTGCTGACCATATGGCTCTTGTAATTAATCGTGCCGATTAATTTTTGGCACGCCCTCCATGTCGGCACAGTCACTTATGTAATACCAGAACCTTATGACCAAGCCTTTCATAATGAATGTCAGAATTTGAACAGAAGGTCTTGTGGTGCTCAGGTTAACACCACAGCAGAGAGCTTGATTTCACTGAGAAGAAAATGTACAGGTAATTTAGATGAGTGTAATTATTTTTAACTGAGTAGAATGACACTAAAATGACCATGGAACACAATTTTCTTTTAATGTTCTCCATTCTCTGTGTAATGAAACATTCATCTTCTTTGTGTTTTTAATAATACAACCAGAAACAAAAATGGATAAAAATACTGGGCTGTTTTTAGGTTCTCCTTAGCTTTGGCCCACTGTTTGAACTGTTACTGTTCAATCTGACGAAAATTCTCCACTTTAGATCAATGGGTATCCTTACACTGAATTCCATTAACAAACTTACAGTTAGAGTCTAACAACTCAGACGTGTGTTAGACTTAAAACATTAGTGTCTCCAGTACAGATTTCTTTTATAATAGTTGCTGCACTGTGACTAACACATTTTACTGTATAGAACATTTTATTGTACTTATTTTTTTGTTTTTATATTTTTTAAATCACACACTAGCTAAAGGGAAATGAGTGCTTGCAATGTAGCCTGAATACATAAATACTTGCTTGCCTTGCTCACTGTCATTCCAAAAAGCCACAATTGTGAATACACAGGGCCTCAATACAGGCCACAACACTTCAGAATACAAGAGTTATCTATTATGTATTGTTTACCACTCAGCTAAGGTAATGTATCTACAATAACAGCCTGAGGGTATTTACCAGATGTTCATTTATAAAACAAGATATATTCACTTTAAATACCCCTGTTCTTTTCACTCCAACTCTCCTGCATGTTTTAGAACTTTATTGTGAACAATGTATATGTGACTTTTACACATATTTAACAACAGACTAAAAAGCTTGGATTACTCCCCTGTTTTTTCCTTACAGGAATGCAAAGGGTGGCCCTACAGAATATTAATTGGACTATCTGTGTGGGGAGTCAGGGGGTGTTGGCAGCGGTGGGTGAGGGCTGAGAGGCTCATGCTCATCAGTTTTTCGAGTCTCATCCTTTTGCTGCTCTCTTACCTTAGCTCTGGGATTGATAAGACTTCTCCTGCAGCTGTGCTGCTCTGGAGCGTTGCACATTGATAACAGACCAGCGAGACGTCAAGCTGTTATCTCCTTGATGCTGACATTCACCTCATATACTTGGTAACATGTGCCCAAAAGGTACAGCGCTCTCACTGAGAACGCTGCAGGGAACCCAGGAGGCAAAAACACTCCAACTGAACACAGAATGCAGACAAACACAGTGGATTAAATGCATATTTATTGTTTTAACTGAGCCATTTCTACACTAATGCAGTTGTACAAGTTAGTGTCAGAAAGGCTGTCAGAAAGCTGAAAAGCCAGCCTAGGGTTTTATGGTCATGCTGAGAGAGCCTCAGGTCATTCAGGGTGCCAAAGGTAGTGTCTGGTCATTGGTCTCACTGAGAGGTTTCTAATAGAGATGACATAAATCATGTTTGATACACAGTCATTTCAGTTTAATTCAGTTAAACAGCTGCAAAGAAACTGTAATTCAGAAACTATCTGCAGTCATAAAATGAGAAGAGACAATACATGCTTTGAAGTCATCATTCTTTTTTGTTTCAAACATGACACAACTTAGACAGAACCTGTTGAGGGACAATGTGTTTTGAGACACTTTGTTCGTCAGAATTAAATTAAGTTTTACATTAAAAAGAGGTTTGTACTTCATAAGCGCTGGCAATGAAAGAGAAGGATGTACCTTATCTCTGCCTGTACTCTCGCTCGCTTTTATTACAGAGGTAATTTGCATTTTAATTTGGAGCTCGAACCTGTGCTTAATAGAATTAAACTGAGAGACACATTGACATGGTTTTCTAACCCCTTCAAGGCCTGCAAGCACAGATGGGAAAGAATCGCTCAAATTGTACCGAAGCAGCAAGCTGACCTGAGCTGAGATAAGCCTTAGAGGTAAACATGGCCTCCTTAAATGCCAATTATTACCATCATTTTCAACAAACTCCCTGCAGATGCAGCACATTAACCTGTAAAATGGTGCATTATTGAGAAAATCTGCTATGTGTTTTGATGTAGCCTCCCCCATACAATATTGACTCTTTGGTGTACAAGATTGAAAAGCCTTGCAGAGGAAACAAAAACAGTATTGTCTATTTCCTTTTAATGCACAGCAGGACTGTGGTTTATTTTGCCATAATAACTCCCAGGTCTGTATCTGTGAAATTGGAAGTGGGCTTGTCAGACATTTGAATTTTTACAGCAGCTTTGAATTTCCAGTTCCAGCCAATATTATATTAGGCTATGGGGGAAATAGTTTGAGAGGTGGAGTGCTGTGAAGCATGAACAGCCTAGCCCTCGACCTGTGACAAAGAGAACCAGACAGAATGAAGTTTGGCATTTTATAATTAGAAATGAGAGGCCGGAGAAGCGAACAAAGCATTTCAACTGCACGCATCAGTGTCTCCTACTGTAAGTACAATAGCAGAAGTGAGATGTAGCATGTGATGCCTGCCACATATAATAACAGCACAACTCCAGCAGAGCAGATGCTCATTCAGCTTATTGCAAGATTCACAGCTAACAACACTTCAAACTGCAAACTTGTTTAACTGATGACTTTCAAGGGGGCCTCATACCTGTAAGGTCACAAAAAATTTTCTAGCGGATGAATGTGTGTGTGTGATAATTATGTTTTCTGAAATATAAAATTCACAATGATTCACAAGCTTGTGCTATATCATTTAATCACAATATACACCATTTTACACAAGTAATTCAGACCAGAATAAACCAAATTATTTAGTGCAAAATAAGCTGAAGAAGCTGAGTTTCCATGACAACCTAATGCTTAAGATATAGGTCATTATCTGGCTATTCCAGAACCCACGGATGAGCCTGTACAAGGCCCACAGCAGTCTTGTCACTTGATGCTAAATTTACCATATTTCATTTGTTACATTAGTATTTTACAGATTGTCCTGCCCCTGATCCAGCCCATCGAAAACTTTATGTATGTTTTTTTGTTAACCCTTCAACAACTACAGCTGCTCACATGCTTTTATTAGGATGGATCCAGATTTCTAGGATGGCTAGATCCTTTGTTTTAACATGTTTACATTTTAATATAAAGCTTGAAGCCTTAAGGCGGCTGCCACTAGCAAAAGATCAATCACAGCAGAGATACTACTGTAGTACTGAGCTGCTGGCACCTGAGGGAAAATCCACAATTTAATGCCTATTAATTCAGAGGCTACTTTGCAGCTCATTTGATCTTTCTTTACTCCATGAAATAAGGTGCTGTAGCAATATTTGTTTGAAAGCCTCACGTTTGTTGTTGCATCTTTGGTGCTTCCAGTCAGTATTTGTTAATGTACAGACTAAGAGCTGTGTTTTTCATTTAGCACATGTAGCAAGAGCAGGTGCATTCATTTGCTTTGATAAATAATATCAACATAGCACACTGATGTTGATATTTTTGTTTACCTACTGTGTCTAAAAAAAAGACATATAACCCATTATTGTTTTAGTTATTTTAGTGAAAGATGTTGGTTTCTTCCACACCTTGACATTACAACCAAGTCATGCAAAAAGAAAGCATTGTTTGTGTTGTTTTTAATCAACTGTCACTCAAACGGGACATCTCATTTAGAACTGAAACGCATTTTGTTTGGGCTACTGTCTCATTTCTGCTCACAGACCACAGTCAACCAAAATCTATGTAAATAAAGAAAAAGGTATAAAAACTATTTAAAATGGAATCCATTATTATTTCACATATGGATAACAAAACCTCATTTTGCACGGGGGAGGGTGTGGCATCAAAGCGGAACCTCTGAATAGGGATTTTTTCTGGCAGGTAGCCTATCATGGCAGGAAGTGGATGTGTGTTTGCTCATGTAAAGGAACGACAATTTGTTGGGCTTTAAGTTTGCAGCAGTGAGGCATGATTATATATATACTACAGCAGAAAACACGTTAAGATAAGTAGCCTACAGTATATTTCGGGAGCTAACGCGTTGGCCATTGATGAGCTGCCTCCGCATCAAATACTGTGGAGCCCCAGAGGCCGACACCACCTGTGCCCATGGGACTAAAACCTGCAATAAAGTGATGAAGACTTCTTGTTTTTTACGGATGTTAAAGCGTCATCATGTTGGACAGTGGACACTGAGTCTTTACACGACCAGGTGTAATGGTAAGTAATTTTTTTTTTTTTTTTACTTCCGAACAGAAATTAATTTGCTAAGTGTTTAGTGAAATATGCAGCGTGCCCGCTTTGCTGTGGAAAGGCCAGGCCTCATTTTTGAGACTGATTGTTTTTCTGCCACTTTTGTTTCTTAATTAATTATACAGCTTAACTCCTGCTCTTCATTTTGCACTGCGGAACTGCTACTTGTGTACTCTGGTTAAAATGATATTCTTCCCTCATTGTTACTTTGTTTGCCTCCATTCATTGCGCTTCATAGAACTTGAGGATGCACAGACATTGGAACTGGCATTGATCTGTGTGATATCAGTTATAGTTGGTCTACAGAGGTCTGGGTGTTGGACTTAGTCCAGGTCTTCAGCAGATCTTGCTGCTGTGCATAGTGCATGTGGAAGTTTGCTGTCAGATTTGTGTTGCATTTATAAGCTTCTGTCTGTGAACTGAGCTGATAACACAAATGGACTAACTAATTGCATTTTTTTATAAGCATAACTGGAAAGTATTTGCTGGGTTGAGCTCTGATCTGATTTCTATGAGAAGGTATAATGAGCCATCTAGACTTCTTTCCTTCTTTCTTTCTTCTTGTTCTTCAGTCTAACTGAAAAAACGATAACATTGGAACTAATTAATATTGTAAAATTTATTTTGTATATGTGTGTGTGTGTGTGTGTTTTTTTTTGTTGTTGCACTTTTTCTGTTCTACTTAATACATGCCTTTGGTCTCAGCATTGGCAGTAATGTTTGAGGGAGACAGATACATTGATCTGCTATATTTTCTAATGGACTGTTCTATTAAAAAGACAGGGATGTTTCAGTAAAATAACACCCACTCATTCATTGTACCCGAGAGATACGACAGCACATAATATATTTCAAATTAAATAAGCTCCCGCTACACCAATAGAACTTAGCAGTGGATTTCTACAGGAAACATGTACAAAAATGAGCCAGATAACAGTAAAAAAAAATGTTACCCTGCATTTGCTACTTTGCTACTTCATCTGTGAATAGATTATTCAGGCAACATATCTATATTTGCTCTAATTTTTTTAAAAAGCATTATAAACATCAGCATCAAAGCCTTCAGACATCCAGCTCTTAAAATGAGCAACATTCATATGCCTGAGCAGACAGATGGTCATTTCACACAGTTATTCACTTTGAAGCTGTATTTTTGCGGAGGGCCTCTCCCTGTATGCTGCAGAGCTCTGGGTTAAACTATCTCCAAATAGAACATACTGACATGATTTCACTTCTCTCTCCCTCACTCTTTCTGGCTTCCGGTGTCCTCCCTGCAAGCAGTTTAGAATGTGAATGTGGACTATGTTTGTTTTGCTGAGGGAGAAAATGCATGCACTCCAGAGTATGATCTGAAGGGAAGTGGATTGAACTGGGCACTGCCCAGATCTATAATTGGAATCTGTTCTAGGATGTGAAGAGTTTCGAATGCTTATTCTCCAAAACCCTTTCTCTTCCTAATAGGAAAGGAGTGCATGGACACATCTTTGTAGATTTCTTATTCTGTTTAGTAATCTCAATAGAAGACTGCACTAAATATTAATGCTGCAATGCACAATTTCTCTTGATGATACCACAAAACGCTCTTATTTTTTATGGGTGCACATATGCATTTTAAATAACATTGCACTCATGCACACACAATGTTATGAGCTGAAGTGTCTATTTATTGTGTGAAAAACCCACCTTTAGTCCAGGAGTCTTGGATGGACATCATTAATGCTCACAATTCCTTGTTTTTGTGCTCTGGAGGCCTGTGCCCTGTGTTCCCATTGATTGGCCCATTATAGGAGACACCAACATGGAGCAGCCTGTGGTGCTAATGGCATGTTCTCTCATTTATACAGACACTGAGAAATGGTAGGCCATTAGAACATGCAGCTCCTCAGCATAGCCTGTCTCTGCAGCCACTCGCCCAGCATCCATCCGCACCAGTACCAATGGCTATGGTGGAGAGTAAAATGATGGGTCATGTTTCTGTAATGTTAACATTTTTTTGAGGATGCACCATGTCAGGTGCCATCTGTATTGAAACTCAGTGGTAGTTGCAAGAAATTTCTCAGATATGGACACTATGACAAATGAACCTCAGTCTATAAACAGGTCTGATGGACTGCCCCTCTTTAAAGTACATCATTGTCATGGCTAAATCCAAGGCTGACATTCATCACCTGAGGGACAAGAAAAAGTTATGATCTCTAAGCTTATTTTCAGCTTGTGTTGCTTTTTTGTGCGGCCTCTTAAACCAGCATAGTGCTATTTAGCTGCCACATTTTCTGCCTCTATTCGAGCAGCACATTGTTTATACAGTCTTAAGAGACTGATGTAAAAGATGGACAAAAGTAAGTAGTTAATTTTTTGTCAATGCTTTTGAGGTGTCATTTCCTATTCACCTGATATGTCACCCTCAGAATACAATGTCTTCCCCATGACAAGGGAGCTCAGTGGTCACCATACTGACGGTGATTATGTCATGAATTGCATTCTGGAGGTTCTACACAGAAGCTTAGATGTGTATATGCTCTACAGCTGCTGGAGACAAAGATGCTCAGCCACACCTTGTATTAACATAACTCACTACATGACACATAATATAAACAGACAATTTTGTAAATTTACTCAGTAATAAATTGTGACTGAATCAATGCACTCTAGTAGAAAGATTACTGTAGGCAATGGAGATGGTGTTTTTAAATAACCTCACAAATGCTGCTCTGAAAACTTGTTTATTTTTGTCAAGCAATGTAAGATGCAAGTTTTTCATTGTTGGGAAACACATATGAGATGTGTTCAAAACCCATTTAGGTTTTGTTTGTCTTTGTCAGAGGGGAGGAGCAGCAGCAATCTATTAAAGTGCGAGTAGCATGGACTGAACATAGATCGACCTGTCTTAAGAATGAAAAGTGAGAGAAGCACTTCCTCGACCCTATGCTCATTTACTATTGTACTGTATAAAGCTGGAGTGGCCAGTGACAGCAATGGAAATGCTATCACAGGATAAAGGCACAAACCCTCTCCCGCAACACTATTTATAGCTGAGCCGTGCAAATGTCAATAATTTATGCTGACACGTGTAAACGCTGCTGTCACATTAATAATTATGTTGCTAAAATAGTCACGGAAACAGCATGTAGAGAGAGCAAAATGTGGGCGTCACTGAAAGTAGAATGCTTTTTGTAAGTCCAAATCATGCAAGGAAGTTATGACGAACGTAAGAATGGCACCCATGAGAGGCATCCTCCCAAATAATTTCAGAAAATAAAACTGTATGTAGGTAAACTGTATGTTTTACATTTAATAAAAACACAGAGGTACATGCTGTATATTAAATACAGGATGTTATAAAGAAATGTAGACACAACAGCAGATACGTAATTCATCTTTTCTATAGCTGTTTGATGTGCTACGTGTCCTGATTTATAATGGGCACATGAAGAAAGGCATAGCAATCAATATTTCCTGCACTAATTGAAGTGCTTTTTATCTTCTTGGACTCACAGTGTAGTGTGTGTGGGTGTTCTGTGGGGGACTTGTACATTCACTGCATTTCTTTTTTGTCTGGCCTGTCCTACCTGTAAACTCTGTCAGCCTGTGGAAGCGCTTGCATCTTTTATCAATATTTATGCCAGACAGCAATTTGGACTCAGGTCACGAGGTTCTGCTGACTGTGAAGGCAACTCATTGGTCCATCATAGATTTGTACCTCAGTCCTCAGCAATTTCAATATTCTCTAACAAAACTGAGTTATCATTATTTAATATTATTTTGATATTTATTAAAAGTTGGTATGTTATCCCAGGTGACTGAGAGGCAGTTTGTTTTTCACGGTCTGAAACTCAATCTGGCACATCCTCTCAAAACAAAATTCAAAAATCAATATAGGGAAAGACACTGCAAATGGATATAGCTGTTTGACAGACTAATTCTTTTATCATGAAAAATAACAGGCCTCAGTCTTGACAATTAATTTAACAAGCACGGCCTCAAGAGAATTGTGAAATCTCAAGGGTTTGAAGAATTTTCTGGAGTGGGGGAAAGGACAAAGATAGAATAGTGTTATTTTATGACATTGTGGTTATCTGCTGATGTGTCCACTCTTAACTTTAAGGACATTAACATTTAAAACTTTACCAAGTCTCGCCATCCCTGTGTCTCGGTAAGGCAAATAATAATGCGGCCGTGCGGGCCCAATATGAATTCAAATAAGTCTACAATATGACAGGCGCATTTTACACAAATATCTGTGTAGATGCTGTTTCCAACAATCAGAACTTTCTCTGTTAAATCTTCAAAACCTTTGAGGCAATTGCGTAGCAAATACCAAGTTTGCCAACCGGGAAATTTTGTCTGAGGCTACGCTTATGTGTGGTAATCTTCCTGACTTTCAAGTGCAGTCACTCTCCACTGAAAAGTCCTGCTCTTCATTTGACACGGGGTGTTACACTGGACCAGCAGCTAATTATGTTGGCCCAATGATTAACATTTGAAGGAAACGCTATCCTCTGCTGTCTGGGCAATGGATGCATCATCAGCTTAAGGGCTTGCCAAGATTTTTGTTTTCTGTGTTGTGTGTTTGTTTTGTGTGTCTCATTGATGTTCTATCACTGTTTTGTAACCCACTTAAACACAAGTCGTATTGTTACCTGCAGGGAAACTAACATTGGTCCATGTACAAGAACACCATGAAAGAAAATCCGTTTAAAAAAAAATTAAAGTTTATTTTTACAGCCGTAGGATTTTTATATACTATACTTTCAGCTCACATGCAGGAAGTGATATTTCATGGATATTTTTATACATAAATCAGCACTGGATGAATGAGTTGTGTATGCTGCTTGAAAAAAAGAGACGAATGTGGGGCTAATGTGGTTGTATGTGTTATGATTAAAATAGCATTTTAAGATTAAGATGCATAACTTGGACAGGATATCTGAGGAAAAATATGCAGGCAACAATAAAAACAGGACACTGAGCTGTTGACCTATGTAAAATATGAATTTCTGTGCAGGGTTTCAAGTGTCTCCCTTGTTGAGTTTGGCTCAGTACTTGTGTGGTCTCTCATGCTGTCTCAGTCGATTCCATCTCTTCATGCTGTCACAGATTGACTGCGTGATCAAAGCACCATTGGGCCCACAAACAACATCTGTTGTTTGCCATTGTCACTGAAGATAGTGAGGTCGGTCAGATCCCACCCAGATAGTCTTTTGTGATTAGTAACAATCAAGACACCAAAATTACCTCAATATTCTGCACAGTTGCATTTCATTTATTCAGGTATGTACAATTGTAAAACCATCAAGAAAACTGGGCCTATGATTTGCATTATTGCCTCATTCTGGGGATTCCAGTCTATTTTCATTACCACCATATTAAAAGGTCACACAAGCACATGGAATCTGTCTGTGTGGATCAGTGTTTAGCGTATTGTCAAGAGAAAGAATGCAACAATAACATAATGGCCACAGTTCACAGAATAAATTACTGTATGAGTTGCAGAACTGGTAATTATTCTTTGCCATAAAAATATCCTTGCGTTTAGGCAAAGGAAAACATGTGCATCACATTTTAGGCAGCCTCATACAGCCTAAT